>JADLZN010008893.1:0-103807 GCA_018155175.1 Sinocyclocheilus anophthalmus | reverse complement strand
GGGAGGGAGAGATGGAGATAGAGAGAGAGAGATAGAGAGATATATATATACCCACAAGGGGAAATGGAAGGTAAGTAGCGGCCCAAAGGAGAAATCGCCTCATAGTCCGCAGCAAGGAAGGTGCCCAACAGGTGGAGGTGTCGGTGGTTTTCGTATTACGTGCACACGGGGAAACTGTAAAGGAAGTGGCCCGGTGACGCAGGGTGGGGAGCCTTCTGCGGTCGCCTCGGGACGAAAGAACACTGTAACCCCGACCCGCATCCGCCCTGTTTACCCCCGCTCACACGGGGTCCGTCCCTTATCAGGCTGCCCTACAACCAACTAATAACCGCTCAAGTCAACTTTGACGGCTGCTCCACTAGAGCGGCCGATGCTTTTCTTTGGCGGGGCCCCGGGGTGGAAAGTGGGGGGGGAGAGAGAGAGTGGACCAACCATACGCCGGGTCGGGCCGGGAAAGAGTTATTGATATGTGGGCCAGATTATAACCGGGCAAAGCCTCAAGAACCCGGGCAAATGACAGCTGGGCCTAAAGGGTCGAGGAAGGGGGCTAAAAAAGGAAGGCCAAGGGGAAAATGGGTGGGGCCTTGAAAGAGGAGGGATAATTGAGCATCCTCTCCCAAATCTCATTATTGTAATGTGAAAAATAAATATTTATATTTTATTTTAAATTGTGAAGGATTTTACAAGTATTTGTACATCACAGTATACTTGTTGAATTTAATTTATGCCATTTATTTTTATTTTTTTATATCAGCCTGAAATAGGCTTCGTTTTCTTTATGCAAAATGTTTCTTTTTAATTCCTATTGAATTTGGGGTGAAATCTGATCTGGAAATGTGACTTCCTTTTGACATTTACCAATGAAAGATGTTGTTCTGTTGGTTTCAGATCTCAATATGATAAGAAAAAGAGCTTTAGTTTTGTTCACTGTTTTTTAAACCTC
The DNA here is from genome assembly GCA_018155175.1 of Sinocyclocheilus anophthalmus. Lineage (NCBI taxonomy): Eukaryota > Metazoa > Chordata > Actinopteri > Cypriniformes > Cyprinidae > Sinocyclocheilus > Sinocyclocheilus anophthalmus. The sequence goes on along the minus strand of JADLZN010008893.1, from coordinate 102,864 downwards.
AATCTTTGGTTCAAGGTTAACTGCAAAACATCTGCTTCTGTAACCTCGTCACCTTCCAGAAAGCAAGCAGGCAAGATTTGTAATTGCTATCGAATTAAGAGAGAGTCATATAAATGCATTAGGTTTTGCAGTCAAGATGGTCTGAAATTGAGCATATTGATATTGTGCTGCAAAACAGTTTTGACAAACACTTCACCTGAAATGGAACGAAATGACAAACACTACTGTCTAGTATGAAATGCACTTTGTATGGCTAATAGAGGAGCATTTGAAATGAGTTACAGCTGGCGAACAATGACACATTTCATGATTTATCATGTGTAATGATCTCAAGTCATTTTACAGTAACATTAAACTTGATTTCAGACGTTAACTACAGACAAAATTGTTTCTGAGATCTTACATGCGTGTTATTAAACATTCTCCATAGATACTTTATAAGATACTGTTTTCCAACACTGAAATAGTATGACTTGCATAATTCATCATGTCATATATTAATTTTGCCTTATTAATCAGTTCAGAACACAATCCTTTTTGCCAAAGTGGTTATTGTTAATCATTGGCACCATATATAACGGGGTTTTTAGTAAGAAAAAGGTCTAATATGTTTGGATGCATTGATTGATTTGAGTGTGACCGGTTCTAGCAATATTATAGGCTATACATCACACTTGAGGCTGGTTAATACTTGACCTCTTTCTGTCTCATCACCTTTGACCAAGTGTTAAATTGAATCGTTCCTGTTTTCAAACCTGTCCTCTAGGCCTGGGCGATAAAACGGTATCTAGTTACAGATCTGTATACACAATGATAAATGAATGTTTTTGTTCATAAATTGTTTATTGCAATTTCCGAATTATATTTGATTTATATAATTTATTATACATAATGCCACGTTTTTTTTTTATAGAAGACCGTTATTTTTGCCATGCGTGACATTAAATTGCTGCATTATTGCTCATTGCGCCCTACACTGTGCACAGTCGGGAGAACAAGCCAAAAGTTTCCTTAAAAGTGGTCATATGATGTTGCTAAAAAAAATTATTTGGTGTATTTGGTGTAATGAATTGTGTTTATTTTATGTACACTTGTTTAAGTAAAAAAAAAAACATTATTTTCCACCTACTGTACATTATTGTTTTCCTCCTCTATGCCGCCATATGCCCCCCTTTCTGAAACGCGTTGATTGTTACAAAGCTCATCGGTCTGAAAAGCAGGTGTGCTGTGATTGGCCAGGAATACCTAAAGCGTTAGACGGAACGTTAACAAAAAAAACACCAAGCCCCTCGACCATTACAGTTGATGAGCCGTGTCCCTCCGGGAGCGACTAAACAACACATTAAAACGCCATATAAACGAGCATGTGTTGATCCAGTGGGGACTAATTCTGTTATCATGACTTACTACTGTCGTTAATTTAATAACCGCATTGCCTGCGCCCGCGAAACATAAAATCATGTCTGTATTTGTGATTGGAGAAATGACAAACTTCAAGTGCTACTCTACACTGCTCAAAAGTCGCGGTTGAATCATCAGTGGCAAATCCTTAAAATAAAAACGTACTTACAGTCTGTGAGACAGAACAGCCGGCATTGTAGTCTACTCTTCCAGGATCAGAAAAACAGTCCTCCATTAAATGTGCTGCACACATCTGGATATTGGGGTTAAACTGTTCTGGAACAGTGTTTTAAATACAACTTAACCACTGATTTGTAGTCTTGTCCTCTTTTGGAAGGCCAAATTAAGTAGTTTCGCTTTCACAACAAAAACACAGTGGCTGAGGCTGGATAAAGTGAGTGCAAGCCCCGGTTAGCGTGCGCTGAGTGCCAGGATAGAGTTAGCTGGGTCGGCGGGGTTCGAGAACGCAGATCCGACAATGAGCGGCAACCACTGTGACGGACCCCGGGTGGAGTTTCCGCTTCCGTCCACGGTGAAGGAGTTGATGTATTCCCATCATGACCACACAGATCATAGACTCTAGTCATGCAATGCGTGTGGATATCGTCCTCTTTGAATACCAACAAAGTAATTTCCGCTTTCACAACGAATCTCACATGCGCCTTCACGACAGGCTGCACAGGCGTCCCCAAAACTGACAGCGGAGAATAAAATTCACCTTCTTTCTTGCGTGAACATTTGGGCAGCGTTATGCAATCTTTCACACACAGTCATGATGAAGGTAAAAGACGGGGGGGGGGGGGGGTGGGGGCGTGTTAAACGAGCTCCATATTAGGTAGGAAATGGCTGACCTCTTAACTTTTATAAAGAATATTTCCTTGGATTTGAGACTTTAGTCTTTACAGATCTTCTTTATGCACCTAGATCTTGTAACACTCCAAAGAGAAAAGGAAAAATTTAAATCGCATCATATGACCCCTTTAAAACCTATTTAATCTACATATAAATCATTAGAAATTAGATATGTTTAGTTTTTATTGTGTGTTTGACTGTTAAAACAAACAAAAAAATTGTTGTTTGTCTCAAATTGGGTTAATTTAAAAATACAGTGGTTAAATTAAAAAAAAAATTCTATTGCTCTTTTTAAAAAAGGTTATAAAAAATGTGAATAATTATCGTTACCGAACGTTATGAAACATTATATCGTTGATCATTTTTTTTTAGCTATATCGCCCAGCCCTACTGTCCTCATGTCGTCGTCTCTCTCACTCTCACCATACTGCTGCATTTACAGGACATTCAGCACAATGTCTGCAGATACACGGCTTTAAACATTCTGTAATTCTGCAAACTGAGATTTTGTGTTCCAAGATATTTGCATTATACATAATCAAAGGTTTATGTTGATAAATGGCATTTGGAATGGCTATATTTTGTTCAAATATGTCACTTTGGCATACTTGTTACTTTTTTTTTTCAATATTAAGGTAATTTGATTATCTCCAGATTTACCACAGTTACTTGTTATAATAAGATTGAAAAGTACTTCTTGATTGCTTTGCCTTTGCTCACCTGTAGTCAGCTGAACTGATTCTGTACCGTCAGTATTGGGATAGACGGCTACACCTGACACTGAAAATACTGCAGGTATAGCTTTAGGATTACTTCTGGGTAGATAATGATATAGTGATGAATACAGATTTTCATCGTTATTTAGCGGTACGTCAAGGAGCCCAATGGATCAATTCTGTCCTTTTTCTGGTTGCTTCCTGTTTTGATTTCATGACTGTTCCTCAGGAATGATTGATTGTACATTGGCATGATACTGAGGGATTGATTTCTACAGCTACCCTTGGAATGTAATTTAGTTTGACGTGAGATGGTGTGGCACTGGGAATCAGCCAAATGTGGAATACTTCCTCGGACGGCAGGTTCAGCGTCTGCAGACTCCACTTCCAGCCTGTCGTGTGATAAGCTCACTTTCTGATTTGTGCCCACTTCCGATTCTCATTCTTTTTTTTATTTATTTTTTTTATTAATTGAAAATAAGATACGAGTCTTTAAAATTAAACAGATGCTTTATTTTACAGAGAACAAAACGATGAAAAAAATATACATTGGTACAAAATTACTTATATGCTCCCATCCAGACGTCGGCTCTTTCAGGGAAGACCTTGCATTTTTCCAACATGACAATGCCAGACCAAATACTGCATCAATTACAACATCATGGATGCGTAGAAGGATCCGGGTACTGAAACGGCCAGCCTGCAGTCCAGATCTTTCAACCATAGAAAACATTTGGCGCATCATAAAAAGGAATACGCGACAAAGGAGACCTTAAACAGTTGAGCAACTAGAAGCCTTTATAGACAAGATGGAACAACTTCCTATTCCTAAACTTGGCAACTTGTCCTCCTCAGTTCCCCAGACTTTTGCAGAACCTGTTATAAAAAAGATTGGGATCCACCCAGTGGTAAAACATTGGTCCTGTTCCCAACGTTTTTTGAGATGTGTTGATCCATGAAATGTTAAAATCAACTTATTTTTTCCATTAAAATGATACAGTTTTTCTCAGTTTAAAACAGTTGTATGTCATCTAATGTTGTATTCGCATAAATATTGCATTGAAGCTGTCCACAAATTTGCATTTCTGTTTTTTATATTCACGTTTTGTACAGTGGTCCCCAACTTTTGGAACGGGTTTGTATTTTTTATCTGTGTCTTGTCACTTGTCACCTGTCCTCAAAAAATGCACTGGAAGCTCCTGTCACCAAGACAACTTCCTTGTGTTGTAAGCACCATAGACTGTATAAAAACATGGACATTTTAATATTTTACAGCCAGCCTCTAGCGGCCAGTTGACAAATTACAGTTAAGTCACTTCCGTGTTGGCTTCACAAGAGAGACCGGAAGGTTGCCGCTTGGTACGCACCTTTGGCAATAAGCTCTTTCTTCTTCTCTGCTTTTGAGCTCTGTCTTTCAACCCACCAAGTGCACACCACAGGCATTGAGTATGAACCAAACATGCACACAACACCCACGCGTGGGCAGCCAAATTATTGCTGTGGCACCCAGGAGCATGAAAGGTTCAGTGTCTTGCTCAAGGGTCTCACCTCAATTGAGGGTGGAAGAGAGCGCTGGTTATTCACCTACAATCCAACAGCAGTAGTTGTATATCTCAGTAGATATAAATTATATCTCAGTAGATATAAATTACCCTATGTTATTTTGTACAATTTAGCCAGTTTTATTGTAAATGAAAAACAGAACATATTAATTTAATACAACGAATATATCATCAATTCTGGCTGATTCGAAATCGCATACTTTCGTATTTTTTCCGAATTACTTCTCGAAAAAGTATGTTCTATGTAGTATGAAATATAGTATAATGTAGTATAAATCGCTATGTTGTTGTTATTAATGATTATATTATGTGACCCTGACCAGCGGGAATATGGGAGTACTGTTTGTGTTAATGTGCCATTTCAGTTTTCATCATTAATATTCTCATAGCCTTTTCTTCTTAACTAACTCCATCTCGCTATGTGTTATATTAGCAATTCATTCACTAATCAATGGCAGTGTCTGTTGTCACCTGACCTTCTTTATCCTCCACTAAAAGCCTTACTGTCAATGGCACGGCACCATGGAGACTGTTTTCTTGGTAAGTGGTGAATGGAGGTCGTCCCCAGAGCCCTTGAGTGATGGTGGCTCATAAGAAGTCATTACAGGCAGCATCCATCTTGGGCTGTGTGCTCAATGGTGTTGCCTGCTTAATCAGTTTCCTCCTTGTCAAAGCTCCTGTGGACACTGACAGGATCCCATTGAGGTTTAACCGTGCCAGAATGAATCGTCTAAGCACACTACACCATTTCAAAGGCCAGCCACAATGATGATACTGACGGGATTCACAATGTAATTCTGTTGGGGTCATTTGTTACACCAGCACCAGTCCAGTGTGTAAGATGTGTGAGAATGTAACAGTAGGAGGAATATTACACAGACCAAGCTTCTACATGTGTCGGCCTGACTCATTATGAAAATAAAGAAAACAGAGCCGTGGTTTCATGTCTTCAGTGAATGGTGCACTGTATCTTTTTTAGGAATGGCTCCATTGGGTTCTTTGAAATTGGAGAGGAAAGATAGGATAGTCAAAGATCGGAAAGATGTTAGCCTTATATCTCTCAGATACGTTTCATACAGTAATTCATGTTGTTTGGAAATTAGATGCGTCAGAACCTTCCACATAAAGGTGTTTGATGGAACTAACCGTTGACCTTCTCCGAACCAGATATAAGCAAACTTTCAGGCACATTTCCATGATGTAATCAAAGCTCTTCAAAGCATTCTTTGTTCTGCAACCTTTATTTGTAAATCCTGCTTTGCTTTGTCTCCAGATTTTTTTTTTGCCCTTTCCCAAGTTCTCGGCATTGTTATGAATGGATTTTTATAACTTTTCTTAACCATCTTTGGCTGTAATCCCTTCATAATGAAGGCAACAATGCAGCTGAAGGTTGCAAAAGCCTCCATGTTCCCTCATACTAAAGAAGGGGGCGTGGTCATTTGGTGGGTGTGGCAATACACCTTAAAGGAATAGTTCACGGTACCAAAATTTTCATAAATATGTACTCGCCCTCAGGCCCTCCAAGATGTTGATGAAGTTGATTTCTGAATGTGAACAGAAATTTTAGCATTACATCACTTGCTCTCCAGTGCATCCTCTGCAGTGAATGGGTGCCATCAGAAAGATTCAAACAAGCTGATAAAAACATCACAGTAAACCACACCACTCCAGTCCATCAATTAACATCGTATTAAGCAAAAAGCTGCATGTTTGTAAAGCACCCTTGCAGTTTCCGGTGTTTTGAGTGATTTTTAGTGTCACATTGTTATGCTGTTTGTTCGGTTGGTTGGTTTTTTGTACGTTAAATTCATATCATTCAATGTGATCTCAGCTTATTAGTTCTCGGGTATGAAATCTACAAAAATGACAACGCAGTGGGTTTAGGCATCTTAAAAACACTGATTAAGTAAAAAATATCTGTGATTGTGTTAGAATCATGGTTTAAACACTCTATCTTTTGAAGATAAAATTCTACAGTTGTTACAAAATAAAAACACTTTAGAAAGTGTAACCTGTACTGCATCTGACTTGATTCTTCACATGTGTGTGGTTCATGGAAATGACTTCCTTATACCTCACGCTTTGAGTCACCATTGGGAATCTCCACCTGATAACTGGAATGGTGCTCACACACATTAATTTCCCTGTTATCACAGTGGAATGTCAGCATTCGGCCCCCACACAGTTCCAGCCTGTTTTGACTCAGTAGTATAAGTCCAGCACTCATTCAAACTCTCAATACCAGCCACAGGACGGCCCTTGGAAGTCCACCTAATCCCTCTGAACTACAGGTGGCAGGAGAGATCGGCCGCCCCTGTCTGAAAAACTTCCCTCTTCCTCTCGCTCCATTGCTTTTCTCTCTCTCCTGGTTTCCAGTGAAGTGGTAATCCCCCATCTGAAAAGGAGATCCAAGCTGAAGTAAAGGCGTTTTGGGTTGGCATGCTACAGAAAGGGACCTGTCACATTGCTCCTCACAGCTCTCGGCCACAGTGGTAACAGGGCATCTGAACGAGAGAGCAAGAAAGGAGGAGAGAAGAAGACTTTAACTTTGTTTATCCCTCCAAAATTGAACGATTAGGGCGTTTTGTGTCCCACAGGAGTGCGGAAGACTGATTTCGGCTGCTTTTAAGTTATTGGAGCTCACTGAAACTACTGTTTCATCTGTAGGTTGGCACCATGAGTGCTGAAGCTGTGAAAGACTATGACTACTCAGAATGGTATGAAAACGCAGTGCCAACCAAACCTCCTGTCGAGTAAGTACTCTTCATTTGTGTTTATGGATGTGTTTCTTTATGGTAAATTTTCAAATTTAATCAAAACATTTCACTTAGATTTGTAATATATTTTTGCATTATTTTCACGATATCTACTATATATAGTTAAATATACTATTTTGTTTTTAGAATTAATTTTATAGTTAATTATATTTAAATGTTTAAGCTTAATCTTACAATCTACACACACACATATATGTATTTTATATATTTAAAATGTGTATTAAATTTATTTTTATATTAATTTTAAAAATCAATCACAACTTTGTTGTGATTCATTGTAAGTGGGGGAAAAAATTAAAAAAGTAACTTATATTTGTAATATGTTTTTTTGCATCATAGTGATTTAACATGTAAATGTATACATTTTATAACTTACAAAAACAATAAATACACATATTTAAAACCGCTATATATACATACACACACGACCCATATATACACTTTTATATCTATTTTTAATAATTAGCTGCAACATTATATATTATAATTATACGTATTCGTTTAAATGTGATATTAGTTTTTTATGAATTAATTTTATAGTTGTATATATTTAAATGTGTCAGCTTACATACACACGTGTATAAAATATATTTTAAAATGGAAAATTATATATTTAAAATGTGTTCATAGTGTTACAATTTTAATTTCATTTAAAAACATATTACATGGTAAGTGTGCATTCATGGGTTCTCTGTGATTTCAGCTAGATAACATAAGGTCAGCAGATATTCATTAGATAGTATCTTTATTGCTGCTCATCATTTAGTCTGTTGCCATCCCATAATGCACTACCCAAAGCATTTATATGGTTCCATGTCTACAGGTGTGCAAACATATCTGACTATATTTCTACTGAAAGTGATGAGATTTTTTTACTTTGATCTCATCTTTGATTCTTTTCACATATGCAAGAGACTTTTCGGCTGGATTTTAGGTAACAAAACACCAGACTGTGAATCTAGGGTTACTTCAGTGCGTCATGCCTCGTCCAAGACTTCCTTAATCCAAACACAATCAGGATCTATTCACTCATCTCTGAGTTTCTGTTACCATGGCCTTTAGTTGCTGTAAGTCCATCTCAGCATTTCAGTTTACTCAGAAGTGTGAGTGGGGTCGTGTGCTGGCATTTCACGTCAGTCAGATTACCTACAACAATGGGTTTAAACGAATAATCTGCACTTGAAGAGGTTCAGTAGAAGTGCTCTTGTTAGTAATGGTCTATTGCTTGGGAACGGAGGGGAGGAAGGGAGCCCAAAGCAGGCTGAGTAATCGGCCTGGATCGCACCAGCTTATGATAAATACTCTGTGTTTGTGAAATTTTCAGAGTTATCCCACCATGTGACCCCACAGCTGATGAAGGCCTCTTCCACATATGCATTGCTGCAATATCTGTGAGTTCCCTTCTGATGAAACATATCCCGTTTCTTTATTTTCTCAATTTTCTTTTTTCTGTCTTTATCTTCTATTCTTTCTTTGTATTGCCTTGTCCAGAATTTAGTACCTTGGAATACCTGGAATATTGAAATCAGACAGTACCATGGTATATAGACAGTATTTGGATATTTTAAGAAGCACCTTCGGATCAAAATCTAGAAATAGCCATGTCAATAGATAATAAACTGTTTCTGTTTTCAAATTGTTTTGAATTTAGTAAATAATTTGTTAAAAAAATAAAAAAGTTCTTATTTTGGATGATTAAATAAATAAATATAAAAAATATTAATTTAATTAGATTTGTGTTTTTTATGTTTTATTATTGTTATAAAATATTATTATATATCTTAATTTTTATTTTAAGACATGTGGAAAAATCTCATAGCAATATCTACGGATCACACAGTGTTTTTTTTAATATCATTGATATACTATTATAGTTTTAGTTAATATTATGAATTAGATGTTATTTTTGTATTTTCTGCTTTAAGTTTAGTTAAAGTTTTAGTCATTTTAAATATCGTAGTTGTCTTCGTTGTTTTGGTATGTCTAAATATTTCTTTTATTAAATTTTTCTGTCACGTTTTAGTTGACTTTGGCTAACTAGGTGAAACATAAAATCATTTTTGAAATATTTATTTCTGTTAAAGGTTTATGTTATTGAGGTAATGAAATTTTGGGGGGGGGGGTATGGTTTTAGTTAACTATAATGACCACTGCAAAATACCATAGTATGTCCACCAGATATCATGGTACTGTCATAGTAATTTTGTATAAAACGTTTGAAAAACATTTCAAACACACTCATTTGTTATCACTCATCTTGTAACTCCCAGACTTCCCACTGACTTCCTGGTCCTTTCCTTTCTTTGATATTTATACAAAAAGCCACATGCTAATTGACTATGATGGACCCATGTGGACTCAGATGTCACCTTTGGCCATGACGCCTCCTAAAAGTGTTACAGTTCACTGCAGGTCACTGATCTCAGGCTTACCAGAAACGGAGGCAGCATCTTTGGAAATGGGTTCTGCCCTTGTTTCATAGGGGTCTGTGGTTTCATTTGAACCAAGAATCTGTGAAGCCGAAGGGGTTAATAAAGGGTCAAAGTCCCAGCTGCACCAGCCTCTGCTGGGCCTTCAGAGGAAGTCAGGGAGGTTGTAATACTGACAAATTGTCCTCTCTTTATGTCCAAAGCTGGTGGTCATGCTGGTTCTCGCCATCCTGGCCAGACGACAGAAGCTGGGTGACAATCAGAGGGGACTTACAGGTTTACTGAGGTCAGTTTGACATCACTCAGAACCTCATGGCAACATGCTAAAAATCAATCTCACAACACTTTAGCCACTATGTAGCAGCTCCTTTGCCAGTTTCACATCATGACAGTGATTTTTGCATGGCCAAAACCACTCTCATATTCATTTTCTAGTTATTTATAATAGTTTTTTCTGTTCTTTTCTTCAGCCCAGTAAACTTTTTAGACCACACACAACACAAGGGCCTTGCCGTAGCTGTGTACGGCGTTCTCTTCTGCAAGCTGCTTGCAATGGTCCTCAGTCACCATCCACTTCCTTTCACTAAAGACGTCGTGAACAAAGGCATGGTGACTCGATTTCTTGCTACATGGAGTGGTGAAATGCATTTATAGTGTGATAATATTCAGTTTTGTGTGGTCTAGTGGTTAAGACTCAGGAGTAGCAAATGGAAGGTTGCTGGTTCGATTCCTGCAAGGAACAAACCTTGAGTCGCCATCGTTGTACACTTAACCCCAGTTTGGTCAAAGATGATAATTATGGCAATGTTGTAAAGATTCAGTTCTTTATAGATTAAAAAAAACACATTATTTTCTACCATAATGTAAATCAAAGACTTCGGGCCACCAAAGAGTGGGAATTTAGCTGGTTTGGAGGGGTATCTCAGAGGGTATAGTGGCTCACCCTTCACTGGTGCTATCAAATGAACACTCTCTCTATTCACAAGATGGCAACTATCCAAACTAGGCTCAGTTCACACAAGAGGATGAAAAGTAGCACCCTACCTGATTTTTTTTTCTTCCTCTGACCTGCTAGTCCTTCTTAGTTGGGTTTTGTAATTGGATTATCGGCTGCACTTTTTGTTTCTTTAGCAAACAGGACCTCCGACAAGGCTGTGTTTGCATTATGTAACTGTTTGGTGCTCTAATAAGTGAACTTTGACGCACAAGTCTTTTAGTGTTGATGGGTCACTATTGTTATTCTCCTCATTCTGGATCATATGACCTTTTTTGTTATTTCCATAGTTTAAAAATCCATATGGTCAAGTAGCAAGCATTTTACTCAAAGTAACTTAGAGTACACTTCAGGGACAATCCTGCAAATCTGCAATCAGAGGATAACACAAAAAGTGCACCTAAAATGAAATTTTGTGCGTTGAAAATAAAAGAAGGAATGCTAAAGAATTATGAAAGCAAATAGAGACTCAGAGTGTCAGGCTAAAAAAGCAACATTATTATTGAACAGTTAGTTAATATATAATTTATAATCAGTTCTGTATTTTGATTATTGGGTAGTAAAAATCATCTTTAAAAAAATGCAACACTGGTCAGTGTTCAAAAAAAGAAGTCCATATGATTTTTACACAATAGTCCAATTATTCTGAAGCCATTCAATATTTTTAAATGAGAAACAGACCCAAATCGAAATCAATTTACACTCAAAATTTAGTTTTTTTGGTGATTTATGCGTATGTCACATCAGATTGCACCATTAAGGGTTTGAACTTACAACCGTTCGACTCCCAGCCTCATTTAACCACTGGGCCGCATCACTATTTATAAGCAAATATAAACAGTACTGTGCTCTTTTAGGCTAGATCCAGTTTGAGAGCACAGAGATGTTTATTATTCTGTTCTTTATGTCTGTAGAGCTCTGGCTGATCCTGGCTCTGTTGTACTACCCCGCGTTGTACTACCCTCTTCTGGCCTGCGGGACGCTGCATAACAAGGTGGGTTACGTCTTGGGCAGCCTGCTGTCGTGGACACACTTTGGAGTTCTGGTCTGGCAGAAGGTGGACTGTCCCAAAACGCCACAGGTACGACTTACCATGGATATATGGATCTAAAAAATCACCTGTAAAATATAAGCATACTCTCCCACTTTGAATGAGACTTTCAGATTCTTCTGTTCATTACCCTCATCCCATCAGTCCTCCGTTTTGTTCCCATTGTTCTCACATCTGCTAAATGAATGGTCAAACCTCAAAACAATTTGTTCTGCTTCTCAGGATCTCACTATGGTGCTTTGCTTCAGTTAATCACTTTAGATTCTGTCAGAACTATAGAAAAAGTACAATGTTACACAAAATACACAATCAAATAAAACATTCTAGTTTAGTTTGATTGTACTGCCTGCTTCATGGATTTTGCACACTAGCAAGGAAACAAAAGGAGCAAACTGGCTGACTGGATTCATGCTGAAAGCCATTCAGTTATTTTTAGGACTTCATAAAAAAAAGCCTTGTTAGGTTTGTAATGTAAATTCTGAGTGAAATTTCATGATTGATTTGTATTGAATATGGCTGGCAGGAATACAGCCAGACAAACCACTGCAAACATTTGATGTTATTTGATATTGATTTGTCTGTTTTTCTCCTTGTCTGCAGATCTATAAGTACTATGCCCTGTTCAGCAGCCTTCCTCAGATTGCCTGTCTGGCTTTTCTTAGTTTCCAGTATCCACTGCTTCTGTTCAAAGGCTTACAGAACACAGAGACAAGCAACGCCTCTGAGGTGAGACTGTCAAGATGATACAACTGTCCTGATTGTGTAATAAAGGGGGGAAAAAGCTATATTAAAAGATCAAATTCTAAAAAAAAGACTAATAGGGGGTTTCAAGCATCAAAAAGTTTGATAGTTTATTTAAAAAAAGTTTAATAATCTTTTCCACTATCCTTTAAACCACTAGGTTTTTACCCATTTGTCAGAAATAAGCTTTTAATCAATTGTAATAAAAATGAGTATGATCACTTTTTCTTTTATATGTTTTAATAAGCACAGGTCATAGTAAGTATGATGATTCATTTTTGCATAAATATATCTGTTACACTGCATGACGAAACATTATTTCACCCATATTTTGACATTTTAAGTTATTTGAAACATTAAAGTACACACTTTACTTGCTATATGCTTTCTATGTATATAAAATATTATATATAATACATGCAAACACCAAAATGGAACGTCTCTTCTTTGACCCACGCATGTATGTATGAGTGAAGTGACATGTGGCCAAGTATGGTAACCCATACTCGGAATTAGTGCTCTGCAATTTTCCCATCCAAAGTGCACACACACAGCAGTGAAGACACACACACACACACACCGTGAACACACACCCGGAGCAGTGGGCAGCCATTTATGCTGCGGCACCCGGGGAGCAGTTGGGGGTTCGGTGCCTTGCTCAAGGGCACCTCAGTCATGGTATTGAAGGTGGGAGAGAGCGCTGTCACTCCCCCCCCACCTACAGCCTGGTCGACTCTCTAACCATTAGGCCACGACTTCCCAATGTATATTTATGTATATTTAGATATTAAGACTGCACAACTGCTTCACTTATTCATATTTGAAAGGTTAGTTCAGGTTGTGAGATGTCAGCTCCCCCAAAATGAATGAAAAGGATGAATGAATAATTCATGATATTTGTAACCAATGTCTCTGATGTTCTGATATCATAATAAATAAATAGATAATATATGAAAGATTAATGTAGAGAAATATATGTTTAAAGGATGAAATTCTGGCATAATCTAATCTAATTAAGGCATAATCTTTTATTATTATTTCTTTAATGTAACCGCTTTAATGCTTATTAATATTTGAAAAACAAGGTTGGTTCAGGTTGTAAAATAATTATGTGTTCATCATGTTCAATGATGTTCAGCTTATTTGTGAATTAATAATTCATAATATTTGTACCTTGAAAAATACATTTAAAAACGTTTAAAGCTTTAAAATAATTAATATGTGTACTACATTCACATGTCAAGGTGTAAAGAAAATTGTATTAATTTTTACTTGGTCATTAGATTAGAACTTTTCTTGAACATGGTATTAAAGTTTTGAAAGCCGCATTAAACCATGAATACTTGACATGCGTTTTAAACTAGTTTTTAAAATATTTTTGGTTTTATTTATCATGGATGCTCTTATTTGCCATTGATCCATTTGTATTTAGCATTGTTTTCCCCCTAATGTACTGTAGACGACCATGTTACAACAGACCTGTGACCCATTTTTGGGCCACGACCCACCAGTTAAGCGCCGCTGTGTTAATTCATAATGAAGGGACTTAGGAGCACGGAAAAGCAAGAGGAGAGTTTGTAAACTCGGCAGCTGCATTCCAGAGCTCTAATCATTGTAAGCAGCTCAGTGGGATTGGGTTATGTTTGACTCGCAGAGCACATTACACAAACAGTGTGTTGTTTTCCCATAGGAAATAGACAATGCCAGTGTTATTCAGCTATAATCGCTATGACGAATACGTTTGGTTGGAATAAGAGGAGAGATCATAACACATCTAAACTGCGAGTAAACGATGTGACAAACGATGTGTTTTTTTTTTATTAACGAAACTGTCTATAAGTCACACTACATGATAGTCAGCGTTTTTAATTTTGAGAAGATTTGGTGTAATTTTTTTTTATTATTATTATTATTTGAACTTTCTTGCAGGACCTCAGTAGCAGTTACTATAGAGACTATGTGAAGAAGATTCTCAAGAAGAAAAAGCCCACCAAAATCAGGTGATGCACACTTACGTGGACACCATTATTTATTAACCCAAAGGTTCGAGAAGCTTAAAACAGCAGAAATTATACTAGTAACCCATAACAAGACATTCACAGAGAGCTGATGGTGATCATATGGACCCTTTGTACAACATGATTGTACAAAGAAAAGTAAATGAATGAATTTTTGCAAATGTTTTTATGTTGGCTTCACATTTAAAAACTTCTAATTTACAACATGTTTCATCAATGTTATCCATTTTAAATGTTAATTGTTTTTAATACATTTTATTATAAGATAAATTAGGCTTTTCAAACCCCCAAAGAAAAATACTATAAATTCTATAAATACTATCAATAAAAAAATACTAAAATTAAACATTTCAGGCCCTATTTTGTAGCTTATTAATGGGAAGTGCTTGTCATACTGCAATGTTAACTAATCTTTTTAAACCGTTTTGGTAATGGAATGGATTCCAATTGTAATGAAAGAAAGGAAAGGTAAGGTACTTTCTATTATAGCAATCAGTCCACTGTACAATAGACAGGCAGATGGGATATTGTCTATAGACTAGTTCCTTCCTCATTTCCATTGACAGGAGGTGAATTACACCTACTGTAAATTCACTTATGCAAAGATTGGTAGATAGTGAGTCTGAATTGTGAACTAATGCCATTCAGTCTGTCTGTACTGTACAGATGCTGATCTTCTTTATGCAAAAATATACTGAGTGTCTGAAATGTCATTGAATATAGTCCTGTGAGCCATGTGAGGGAACGTGTCCTGTTACGTGGAAACTCCTTTGTGTCAGTAGGATATAGTCTACATAGGAACACAACGTAATGAAGGGAAATATGCATTGATAAGAGTGGCAGATGTAGGAAGGTATAAGGCATATATCGATAAACTTCAGATATAACTCAAATATCAAGAGACCACGAGGTTGCAGGTTTAGACTGGTTGTCCAAAGGTTGCAGGTTCGAATCCCATTAAAAGTCATTGTGTAACGGGCGACTTTATAATATACTGTAAATGACTTTAGAGGAAAGCATCTACTAAATGTCTAATTGTGCATTTGAAAGAAAATGAAGGGCTGTTATTTTTAACATTATATTAAATGATGTTTCTTCTTGTTGTTTATGGCTGTTATCTCTTGCTTTTGCAGTTCCAGCGCATCAAAACCCAAACTGTTTGAAAGACTCCGAGATGCTGCCAAGTCTTACTTCTACACACCAGAGGATGGTAAAAAAAACTAACATGTCAATAAAGCAATAAGCCCCGTGAGGCCGTGGTTTACAGTGAATTTATAACAGCTAAGGGGCGTTGTTAGGCACAACGCGAAGCTTAGCTGTTATAAATTCACTGTAAACCACGGCTTCACGGAGCTTATTGCTTTTATAAAACTGTTATTCCATGTACGTAGTTAGGTTTCACAAAATAAAACAGAGCAAATAAAGTGTAATGATATTAATAAAAACAGTATTCTTCCACCAAACAATGTAGTTCCTCAGAAACAGTTGTGGTTGCAACAAAGTGGTTGCCAAGCAACAGACAAACGTAAACAAAGGTGTATGTTTGTAGAGTAATTTACAACAGCTTCGCATGCGGCTCAACCGATCAGAATCAAGGACTGGAACTATCCGTTCTATCCACCTTTTTCTTCAACGCGGAAGTAAGCCTATGGGCGAGACTTCCGGTTCATTAGCCGCTGCAGGGAAATAACCAAAAGAATAACAACGTGCAGTAAACGGTAAAACTGTTTGCACTACAAACCAGTGTGTTCATAATTAGATAATACATTAAAATAATAAGGTAATACACACCAGTTTTCAATATCAAGCAGCAAAAGGAGCGGTTCTGAACAGCTAAAAATAGCTGGAAGCGGATGAGACCGGAAGCTAGACCCATAGAGTTTACAAATGGCCGCGCCGATTTTTACGGTAAGAAAAAGGTGGATAAAAATATATTTACACTACCGTCCAAAAGTTTGGGATCAGTAAGATTTATTTATCTATATATTGTTTTTCTTTTATTCAGCATGGATTGATGCATTCAATTGATGGAAAGTTTCAAAAGTTGCACAAGTTAGAATATTCTGTTCTTTTAAAACTTTCTTTTCATCAAAGAGTCAAGAAAAAAACTGATATTGATAATAAATATTGTTATTGATAATTATAAATATTTCTTGAGCAGCAAATCAGCTTATTAGGATGATTTCTGAAGGATCATGTGACACTTAAGACTGGAGTAATGATGCTGAAAATTCAGAAATAAATGACATTTTAAGATATATTGAAATAGAAAACAGTTGCTTTCAAACAGTAATAATATCTCACATTTTTACTGTAGATTTGATCAAATAAAAGCAGCCTTGGTGAGCAAAAGAGACTTACCAACCCCAAACTTTTAAACGGTAGTGCTTGTATTCATTTACTGTAATTTTATTTCTTTTCCATCAGTTTTTAGGTTCCCTTTGAAACTAGCAATCTCTGTGGTTGTGGCGTTCATTGCTCTTTATCAGGTAAACGCTTGAACAAGCGAACCCTTTTTAGCGTTATTTCGGTCTAAAAGTATTCATTAATGTGCTTTTAACTAAAGTAGCATGTTAGTTTTTCCAGGCATTTTCCATTCTTTTGAATGTCTTAGATGGCACTCTTACTGGTCTCAGGCGTGCTGCCCACCCTACACATCGTCCGTAGAGGAGTGGACGAAAACATCGCCTTCCTGTTGGCCGGTTTCAATATCATCCTGTCAGATGACCGTCAGGAGGTGGTCAGGATTGTAGTGTACTATCTGTGGTGTGTGGAAAGTGAGTCAGTTGCCATTCTCATTCTTCTTATACTTAGGCTGTTCTGTTGAAGGCCATAGACGTGATTTTACGGGACAATGTGCAATACGTCTGAGAGAGATCAATTTTGCTTCTGTTATACTATGTAAATCTACGTTAGTTGGAAAGCCTATTTGCCATGTTAGATGATAACATTTTAAATCGCCGATAAGCTTTGTTAATTGTGACCGACTCTGTGACCGGGACTCAATTTGCCCAAAATCGAGTGCTACACTGTAATTTACTGTACATGACCTATTCAGTCTGCCAAATATAGTGAATGCTGGACAAAGCTCACAATTTTTTGGGATGGTGGCCACACTAACTTAGGCCCACATTAATCTGTGGCCACAAAAGCCTCCAGAAATTCAGCTCCGTTCAAACGCCAAAAAAAAAAAAAAAAAGAAGAAGTGTGCTTAGTTGTATTGAATGTGCTCTTGTAGTGTACTTCTTAAAAATATTTAAGTATCAAATTTTAAAAGTATTTTTTTTTAAAAGCTGTACTTAAAGAGAGACACTTACATTACTGTTTTTACCACACTTGAGCACACGTAGAAAGTGCACTTGTAATAATTTAAAGGTTTAAATCATTGTTTTAATACTTTTTGGTATGCTTTAAAGTGCACATATTTTGATGTGTTGACCAACTAACATAATTTGAGTAAATATATTTAAATGTACTAAATTGCTACGTCATCATTAAAAATGTGTAATTTATATAATAATATATACAATTTATATGTAAATACTGCAACAACAAAAAAACAAACACCAACTTTAGTTGAACATAAATGCTTGTCAGTTCATTCGGCTGTACACTTTAACCATATTTCAAGCACAATATAAGTATTTATGAAATTACACATAAAGATGTGCTTAAGTCCTACTTATGTGGGTCAAAAAATAACTTTTAAAGTCAACTAATGTAGCTGCATTTCGTATGATTTTAAACTATAATACATTTTCATTTAATTGTAAATAACACAATTATGTGTCGGAAAACATTACATACAGTTCAGACTTAAGTATATTCTTTTAAAGTATATTATTTCCGTAACTACACTTTTTGAAAATCTGCCCAGAATATTTACAATATTAGAATTTAAAATTACGCATATATATGAAAATAGCCTTTTTTCGCAAGGGTCCATCTCCTTGTGTGTGCATTTATTCAATGGTTTGTCTTATTCAGTAAATATAAGCCTGAACAGATTCATAAATTTTTTTTTAAAGCCATTACATTGAAATCTGCTGATTCTCCTCAATAATTAGCACAAAAACGTATGTAGATTATATGTGGGTTTAGAGATTAGCTTTGAAATCTTTCTTCAAGGTGGTATTCATAAACAACACTTAAACCATTTCAATATAGACAGAGTAATAACATTAAGAAAGTCAATATGGAGTCATTTGGATCAGTGCAGTTGGCTAGATCAGCTTTAATGATGATCTCTGATAAGCTAATGTAAGCCATGCAAATGTGAGTTTGCGTTGATTCAGACTGTTGGAGGTTTGCGTGCATCAGTGCAGAGCCCGAATCGCACGCATCCACTTTCACTCAGCTTTAAATACTCATGTAAATCAGCAGATGAATAATGGAGCAGTCAGCAAAGCCGACCGCTGAACTGTAGCAGGACTCGTTTTCCAATCAGTCAGTGGGAAAAAGTGCTGAGGCTGTGAGAGTGTGTTTGTGTATCTGACAGTGACCTTTCTGGCTCGTGTGATTGTGTGTGTTTCAGTTTGCTATGTGTCAGCGGTGACCCTGTCCTGCCTGCTCAACCTGCTCATGCTCATGAGGTCCATGGTCCAGCACAGGTGACACTAACAGCCACACACTCAGTCAGATAAAGCGGCTAAAACTGCTCTTCACCTGCTTCACCACTGTCACATGCATGCCGATACGCAGATGTCACATCCTGATTCACTGATCATGCGTTTGAGATGTTAAAACACTTTTTAATATCCCAGGTTATTATGCGGAGTAGGTTTGCGAGGTCAGTTTTATAAACAGGATTTGAAGTGAGAAATGGACAGAAAATACTACAGTTGTTTCTAATGTCAAAATAGTGTTTATGATTGCTAATTGGTTTACAGCACAGCATGGATCTTTCATTAGATTTTTTATTATAAATTACTTTAGATTTTTAATGTTATTAGTTATAAAATAATAAAGACTGCTAATTCTAACTTTTGAAATGCAACAACATTTGTATTACAAGTGAAGGAGTGACATGTGGCCAAGTATTGGTTACCCCTACTCAGAATTAGTGCTCTTCATTTACCCATCCAAAGTGCACACACAGCTGTGAACACACACACACTGTGAACACACACACGGAGCAGTGGGCAGTCATATTGCTGCGGCGCCCAGGGAGCAGTTTGGGGGTTCGGTGTCTTGCTCAAGGGAACCTCTGTCGTGGTATTGGAGGTGGGAGAGAGCACTGTACATTCACTCCCCCCACCTACAATCCCTTCCGGTACGAGACTCAAACCCACAACCTATGGGTTACGAGTCCAACTCTCTAACCATCAGGCCACGACTTCCAACTGTATATAAACAGAATACAGTCACATATTAATACAGAAATAAAAAGTATTTCCGAAATTAGATTTTAAATATTCTAAAGAAACATGTATTTCTTTAGCAAAAAATGAAACAGTTGTACTATAACTGTAATTTCCTAATTTTCCTATTTTGTACTTTTATTGCAAATGCTTTATCTTTTTCTTTTCCTTTGTTTGTTGTTTCCCTTCAGGGTTATTATTGTTTCCTAAATTAAACAAAACTAAAACCTTTAAAAAACATTACAAAATAAAAGCAATTTACAAATAAAATAAAGAAAATCCATTTCATAAAAGCTATTTTTAAATAAGTTTAATTACAAGTATCTGTTTATTTATAATTTTATAATGTTGTTTTAATTATTTTATTTTAGTGTCTTTATCATATTTTTTCACTTACGGGTTTATATTGTTATCTAAAATTAACATAAAACATTAAAACCAGCTTTACTTGAAATAAATCAAAAGTTAACTGAAATAAAAGAGTTATTAAAATACATTTATCATTGTCTTTTTTCTTTTTGTTTTAACTTGCAATATCTAACAAAACTAAAACTAAAACTGAAATAAATATTTATTAGAACCATACAGGCCTTTAAAAAGACAAAACACAACCACATTCACTTCAAATAAAAACAGAAAATATAAAAATGAAACAGTTATATAAAAAGCTTAAATGAATAAATAAATATACTATATAGCTATAGTCTATTTATATATTCATAATAGTTTCTTTTATTAGTTTTCTTTGTATATTTTCTGTTTTTATTTGAATTTAAAATTTTAATTTGGTTATTATAGGGAAACAAATGATCTTTATCATAACTGACTGCCTCTATTATGAATAACAGCTAGCTGGAGGTGAAACGGGGGGTGAAAATCCTTTTCTAATGAGAATGAGATAATTACAGTCAGGAATGGCAGATTAAAAATAATGACTTTTCAAATTGAGTTTTTAAATGTCGTTAATGGCAGTTTGACTCTGTGACCTGCAATTCCTTCTCAGTTTCTTCTTCATAAAGAGACGCCCCTATTCCCTGTATTTCTGCAGCCGCTGTATCTGTGTTCCCTCAGGTCTAATCTGAAGGGACTGTACAGAGGAGACATCTTTACTGTGTATAACTGCCACCGGAGCATTAGACCGTCCCGGCCTGCGCTGGTCTGCTGGATGGGCTTCACCAGCTACCAGGCTGCCTTCATCTGTCTCGGTGAGAGCACATTTCCTCTCTGTATGGCATGCGAGACCCTTCTGTTCGAGAAGACCCTCATTCTCACTGCATAACTCTTTGCATTGAAGTGTAAAAATGTGAGAAAGACTATCTGAATTCTTTTTTTAACACTTACAATACACCAACAAACAACATTTAAACTGACCAAAAGTTTTTTTATTTTTTTGTTAATTAATTTTTAACAGTTCAAGGTCATTCTGGATTTATTTTCTTCTTCTGGACGTTTCCCTTAAAATCCATCATAGATGGAGATTATTATGTTGTAATTAAAATAAATAAATAAATAAAAAAACTTTGTAACATTATAACATTAGAATGAATGAATAGTTATGTAAGAAAGTAAATAGGATTTTTGCTCTGTTAAATATATATATTGTTATATTATATTTAATATTTGTTTATTTATTAATTATTTTTGATGTTCATTTATTTTTATTTTTAAATTAGAATCTATTGTTACATTATAATAATCTTATGTAAAATATTTGTTAAAATGTATATTATAAGTTTACAGTTGGTACATCACAGACAATAAAAATGTGATTCATGAATGAGAAAGTTATTATATTTCGTCTTTTTTTTTAATCTTTGAATATGTGCACCAGGAACCTTTATTTAGAATAATAAATAAGGTGGATTTTGTTCTATTGTTATAGATAATGTTTTATCTTTATTTAATATTAATTTTTTTATTTAATTTATAATTTTTTTTTTGTTTCATTCTATTTATATCTATATAAATATATTATTTATATTTATTACTTACAGAGCAAATCGAAATCATCATAGATGGAGCAGTTGTTTATGTTTTGATGAAAAAGAATTCTTTAGAATACTTTGCACTGATGACCTTTTAGGAATATTTAAGGATGTAAGGTAACAGGTTGGAAAACAAAGTAAATACTCAATAACGTGCTTTCTTTTTTTATTTATTAATATGTTGTTGTTTTTTTCTTTTCTTTGTTTTGTTTTTCCATTTAAAAAATATAAATATCCTACAGTTTAAAAAAGACCAGAAACATGTTTAAGAAATAAAAGGTTGGTGTGTTTTGTGTTTTTTTTACTATATTTAAATAAATAAATAAATGTATATTATATATATTGATACATATTTTTATTGTTTCATTATTTTTTTATTTATTTTCATTCATATTATTCATTTTTTTTTAAACTCATTAAATAATATAATGTTATTTATGTTTTGTTTTTGTTTTTTCAAGTGCAAAGGTGATTATGAGCATATTTCGTTACTCCTGCATGTGTGATTGTGTCTGTGTCCAGGCATGGTGATCCAGACTCTGGTGTTCTTCATCTGCATTCTGTTCGCTGTCTTCCTCGTCATCATCCCCATCCTGTATGGAACCAATCTTGTGCTGTTCCGCATCATCGGCAAAATGTGGTGAGTGGCTTGGCTCTGCCGGACCGTGGCTCGGGTGATGATGACTGTGACTGTGAGCCATGAATCTCGACTATCAAGTCATCTCTCCTCATGAGCCATAAAGCCCAGCATTTAGACAAGTGCCTCTTTAGATGCTACACACTCACATGTTCTCTCTGCTGAAGGCCCTTCTGGTTGATGCTGTTCCTGGCTGTGCTGATCCAGCATGTGACTTCCAGGTTCTTGTTCATCAAGAAGGACGCAGGGACGAGAGATCTGAACAACAGGTGCTAATTATACATACTATTACAACAGTCAAAACATCTGTTGTGCCTCTTGCTGGTTATTGCTTCTAACGTTAGCGTGCATTCACCATCTGGTAGGCCATGAAAGACCAGCCAACAATAAACACACATCCACTTTCTGTACATTGTTATGAAACTTCTAAAGAATTTCATATTAACAGACATTTCAGATATTAAATGGTAAACATTTTTATTTTTCCAACACAATTGTTAATAATGTTTTTACAATTACATAATCATATTAATTGTGTTGTTACTTGGATGATCCACAGCTGTTTTTGTTTTGTTTTGTGTTGTGTTGTGTTGTGTTGTGTTGTGTTTGGTTGGTGTTGTGTTGTGTTGTGTTGTGTTGTGTTGTTTTGTTTTGGTTTTTGTTTTGTGATAGTTGTTTGTCCTTGACAGTTCAACTTTGAATGGGGTCATTTTTATGAATTCTATTTTATATATGTAAACATCTTTTATGTGAAACATCTTATTCAGGTCAGTACTAAATAAAACATAACATGCAATTTTCATGATCCCTCTAATTTTATTCCCTCCTATATATCTATATAGATATATATAGATTATATTATATATATATGGTTTATTTTGTGCTGTAATGGAATTAACTAATGATCAATAAATGTGATTTCTTTATTCTATTTAATATATTTATTCTTATTGTTTAGTAAAATAGATGGAGAAATATTTTATTTGACTGAGAAGGCCAGGAACTTTATTTTTTTATAGTATAATAGACTATTTTTTGTATAATGTACTATATATAATATAATATATATATATATATCTATACATCCTTAGCTTTCGAGAATCAGAGTGTGAATTTGCTTTTTTTCTTTCTTTACGATGGTGGTCGTGTTTCTTCTCACTACATGCTCTTCCTTGATTAATTCATGGTTGGTGTTATCTTGGGCATTTGAGGAAATATCATCACTGCCCCTTTTCAATTCTCCACGTTGCGCTTTGGAATATCAGCCTTCTCACCCGCAACGTCGAGCCGTTTTACTTCAGGTACTGCTGGACAGAGCAACGCATTTACCTTCAGAACCTCATTAACATGTCCGAGGTGCACTCATACCGTAAAAGGACAGTCAATGTATTGCTTCATAAAATGAAATTAACACCCTTTATATCATCAATATTATATTTAATCATTTATTTTGTATTTTTAGAATATTTTATATATTTTCATTTTAAATATTTAATTATATCCAATATTTACATATTTTATGTTTGTATATAATTTTTTATATATTTCTGTGGTTTCAAACAAGACCCCTCCAATCAGATTTAAGCTAGATTTGTAAGAAATATCAAATGTAACTGTACGTCTACTATATGCTGATATTTCTGATAAAAGTGCCTCACTGAAATTCGATTGCGACCAGAGATAACAGAACCCTCTGTAGTGTCAGCTGTTGGATGTGGTTGTTATTTGTATGTAGATTGTCTCTTCCGTGTTTAGGCTCACAGCGCTGTGCTTGTCTCTGCAGGATACCGCTGCTACGCTCATTACCTGAAGATCGAGGTCAGCCAGTCTCACCCCGTGATGAAGGCATTCTGTGGGCTGCTGCTGCAAACCTCAGGCCAGGACAGTGTCTCTGCACAGAGGATGAGAGATGCTGAAGAAGGTCTGAGCTTTTGTTTCTTTATTGCTTCAGTTCATGACAACAATATGATGAAAATTAATTCGTTGGAGAGCAGCCTGTTCCAGAGTCTGGTCTCAAACTCAAAGCTTTTAGTCTTCAGAACTAATTCAGAGCCGCCTGACTGAGGATGTGGTTTATTGTTTTAAAGCTGCACTCATTGAATTTGTCCAGTGAGCTTTATCAGTGAGTGTGTGGAAACCGAACTTGATTTCAGGCCTTCTGTGAGTCAAGCTGTTGAAAATAAAGATGCACTGAGCTGATTTCAAATAGGTACGAGGATGTTTTGAAAGGTTTGTTGTTGTTAAAAAATATCGTGGTCAAAAAAATAACAGACAGTTCAGCACAATATTATTTAATATCAAAAAATTATAAAATTGTAATTATCAAATGAAATATAGTATTATCTTAAATTATTAATAAGGTAACAAGTAATAATATCACACACACATACCACCCCAACCACACATATATATATTAATAATTGTAAATATATTCATATTAATGTATTCTATTTTATATTTTTGCAACAGGTATTGAGAGCACCAATTTGCAAACTATGCATAAAAATTCTGCATTATGGTTCTATATTCTATATATAAGGGCTATTCCCAAATACCATAGAATTACCAATAATTATTAAAAAATTATTATTATTATTATTATAAACTTCAAAATAATTGTAATAATGACTTAATACCTAGTTATATATCTATAAAAATAGTGTAAAAAATAGTTTGTTATATAAGTACTACGTTTTGTTTATATGTTGTTTTATATAAAAAATATAACAGCTAATTACCATAAATTACACATTTTATAAATTTGTAAGGGATTTCAAGCTAATTGCCATAATATAAAAAAAATGAAATATAAAAAATGTATGATTAATAATAACCTTTTTTTATATATAAAATAATAAATGTTGTTATAATATTGGTATAGAACAAAGTATTATTTATAACTTGCCGTGCACCACATTGGCGCAAACAGATTGAACTCCCAGTATGCAGTAGAGTTTAAAGGAACAGATTAATTTCATCTACTTTCAATGCATTTCAAAACAGAAAGCAGAGCAAAATGATGTTAGATCATCTGTGTCGAATCTCTGACCAAAGCCGAGATTCATATTGATCTATGTGTGATTTCTCCTGGGTGATTTATGTCTATTTGCACAGACAGTTGGTTGGCCTTGTTTTTGGAATAATTGATTCATCATGTTGCCCTGCACGCAGCAGGCGAGCGTTCCCGCAATGATTACATTTGTCAGGATAAATTGGGCCCCGGTGTGCAGTAACTCACCTCGGCCCTGCTGCTGCTCAATCAGACCTGTCAGAGAGACAGAGAGTCCATAGTGTGAACATCCTCTGTACATTCACAGTTCACATTGCTCATCTCCTTTCATAAAGCGGAGCAGAGATGGAATTCAAGCTGTACGTGTGTCTTAAGTCAAAGTCAGATCTCTCAGCGTTTGATGGGGTTTGCCGGATGATAGGCAGCAGATGGTGTGTATTCAACATTAAACAGTCCTGTCTTTTGTTGACTTTACACCTACAGATGTACTGATGGTTGCATTCAAAAACTCAAGGAATCTGATTTTCACATTTGTATTTTCATACAATATTAATTATTATCTGTGGAGAATTGTTAAAACTGGTAGGTTACACCGACTGAGCTCTGTAATTGACTTTTTCATGTGTGTGTGTGTGTGTGTGTGTGTGTGTGTGTGTGTGTGTGTGTGTGTGTGACTCATAGTTTTTACACTCTGCATAATTGCACATTGCCATATTCCAACTGTGATACTGTGGTTTTGTGTTGCTGTGCTGTATGATTATGAAGTAGCGCTCTTTTATATGGACAGTATTTCTTTGCATTAAGTGTCTTTATTTTAGATGTCATTTTTTTAAAGGAATATTTATTTAAGACTTATTAAAAAGCAAATCGGTTCCTTTTACTGAATCAAAAGCATACACACGACCAGGGTTGTTCGATTCTCGAACGAATGACTCTTATGAGTCGGTTCTTTGAGGTGAATCATATACAGACAGTGCTACAAGTTGAGTCAATTTCGCCAAACGAATGACACTTGTGAGTCGATTCTTTTTAATGAATCATTTTAGTAAATTTTTAAGGGAAGATTATACTGCGCGAACAGTGTAGTTCGTTTTCCCAACAAATGATTCTCATGAGTTGGTTCAGTTAGTTAGTTAATGCAGTTGGTTAGTTAATAAAACAATTGGCTATAACTACACCGGTGAAGTCCAAATCACAAACGAAGGACTCTTATGAGCCGTTTCTTTGCAATGAATCATAAACAGACCGCGCTAGTGGAGTTCAGTCAATATGCTTTGGTTCAGTTCACTTTTTCCAAACAAATGACTCTTCAATCAAATGAGCCTGTTCTTTTAATAAAAGGATGACTTTTTAAAAAGATAACTTATCCTGTCAGTCTGATGATTGATTCAGTGACTTGAATAGCAAGCGGTTACTGAATCAAACTGAACTGCAAGTTATATGTGTGTGTGTGTGTGTGTGTGTTTTTGTAATATAGAATAATAATGCAAGTCTTTTATATGTATATATATATATGTGTGTGTGGTGTGTGTGTGTGTGTGTTTGTGTTGTGTTGTATACAAGTGTGTGTGTGTGGTGTGTGGTGTGTGTGTGTGTGTGTGTGTGTGTGTGTGGTGATCTGTGTTTGTGTGTGGTGTGGGTGTGTGTGTGTGTGTGTTTGTGTTTATATGTTGTGTGTGTGGGTGTTGTGTGTGTGTGTGTGTGTGTGTGTGTGTGTTTGTCTGTGTATGTGTGTGTGTGTGTGTGTGTGTGTGTGTGTATATATATATATATAATATATATATATATATATATATAAATATAAGGCTATATATGAATGAAGTATAACTATCTACGACTAAGACTAAACTATACGACTTTATCTACATGTTAATTTAGCATCTTTCTTACATGTCCAACATTTTAAGGTATTCAATTGGTCCAGCAAGAGAAGAAGCAAAACAAGGTGTCCAACGCTAAGCGGGCGCGAGCGCACTGGCAGCTCCTCTACACGCTGATCAACAACCCGTCTTTGGTGGGCACCAGGAAACATTTCCAGCGCCAGAGCTCTGAAAGCTTCATCAACGGAGCCCTCAACCGGACCTCCAAGGAAGGCAGCAAAAAGAAAGACAGCATCAAGGAGCCGAGCAAAGAGGCAGAAAGCGCCGCCACCAACAACTGAGGACTGCAAATCACCATGCGGAGAAAGAGATCGGCCCTCCCTGCCCCCCAGCCTCTTCATTCTTAATGGCTGCTGGCCAGATATTGATGATAGTATTATTTGCTTTGGTGTAGCAGAGAAGCACATGTGTTTTAGCTAAGTGCACTTACAGCTCAGTGCCTCAGGAAGAAGTTCATGCAGTTGTAGTTAACGGATCCTTTGCACATGTGTGTGGATGGATGGATGTATTGTGTCTTTTGTTGCATGTGTGAGTGAGACTGTCTCTCCGTCTTGGGCTTAGTGTATCAGGAAATTTAGTTTGGCACTGAACTCCCGTCTAACCGCTTGATGCGAGGTTAGTATGTGTGACTATTTATGAATGTACAGGTTCTGCTCGTTTGCAAATTGACCAATTATTCATTTCCACTCAGCATCTTCATTTTTGCACTCATTGGTGTGACTAGTGGTGAGAATGTTATTATCATAGATGAAACCAATAATGTCCATTGTTGATCTTTGTCTGTTCTCATAAAGACAACATCTACTGTAATTCTATTACAATTGTTTTTAATCTCTGACTAAATATAAATACAATCTGTCTCACTGTTACATTGACACTTAATATTCCCTCTATTATGTCTTGTTCTGCTACCTATGGCATATGTGTGATTGAAATAAAATAAATATTACAAATAAAAGTATGTTCATTGTGTTAAGTGAAATAGTGCCATCTCCTGTGTCGCGTAAAATACGTGACAATAAGCGCATTATTTTATATTTTAATGAAACCAATTGAAAACCATTTAAATCCGAAGTATTTTCATGAAATGTTATATTTTTCTTTTCCGTGCAGCGATTTTAAAAACTCGAATGCATGATTCATGATAACTAGACAGATGTTGAGAGAGCGCAATTGTTCCGCAATCACATCATTCCTTTGTTCTACACTATAGTTTCCTCAAGAATTCATTACAAGGCATAACGAAAAAGAATCACTATTACACATTTTATTGTAGGCCTATCTAAATGTAAAAACAAATAATTTCCTGAATTGAATAAATGTTCAATAAATATTCCATATGCGATATATTCAGACTAGTTATATATTTGTTTTGAAATATTCGTTTCAGAAAAACAAAAAGCTAAATGAATCATACTTTACTCGGGTCTTTCTTAATTTTGCAAATTAAAATCAAAGCAAAAACATATCTGTTCGAGTGTTTGAGCTCCTTTCAGGCGGCGTCTCGCATAGCCAGCGTTCAAAATCCAGCGCACGGACTTCAAATTATTTATGATTTTTCATAGCTGCTGAACTGTGTGGTTTGTGCTGGAGATTGTCCACATTTATTAAAACACTTTTCTGTGTTTGCAAACAATGTCCAATACATTTGTTCGTTCAATATTTTATTAAGGTCACGTACATAAAATCATATCAAAATCTTTAAAAGGTTTGAGTGTTTTTACAACATCATTGGACAGTTGGACACGAAACAAACCACTATGCGTCAATTTACTGGACACTCGATGTCGCTTTGACTGATGGCAAAAACGGACCATTTATATTTATATAAAAAAGAGAGAACATCTCAGGTTACTTGGCTTACACCACAAATCGACATTTAATATCTACAGTCTATAGTATCCTAATAAAACACACTTGAAAATACTTTTGTGTGACATGCCACGAACAAGAAGGCTATCTCAAAGAGAAGAAAGGACATCAGTCAGTTCATAAAGGCGAGAGATATTTTTAAAGCACCCGTTCGCAAAAAGATAAAAAATCACACATTTTGGGATCCCACATTACACTTAACAAACCTTTTTTTTCTTTTTTTTTTTCTTTCAAGGTGACCTGGCTGGTTTTCCAGACACACACATGCGGTGGAAAGAGGGTGTTTTTTCCCCTCAGAAGCGCTTGATGTCCACTATACAATATGCACTTCGATTACTTGATGCTACTTGAGACTACGTACGTTTACGGTTATGCTAAAGTGACGAGACTTACGGAAAGTTAATTGATTTATGAGGTTTTTTGAAGATAGGTTTGTCCATTTAAGTCTAGTCCACTCGATAAATCTCAAAACCCCTGTTTATAATCATGAACACTCATCGTATGCACTTACTGCTAACTTACTGAGGTAAATTGCGTCTGTATTGCGTGAGACGACAGTCCGTATTCACCTAGTTTGTATTGTGTTTCAGAGCGAACGGACAACAGGCATCTCAGCGGGGTTGTTTGTAATTACCGTTGATCTCCGCAGATATGTTTACCGCTTCAGCCCCAAGCGGCAACCGATCGCTGTACTCGGATCCAACTTCAAACTCCTCCTGCGTTTTGGATTGGGACTCGGGAATGGACTCGGTTACAACGCTGCCCTCGACGTCCTCACCTTCTCCGTCCCCCTCCTCGCCATCAGCCTCGCCTTCTCCCTCTTCCAGCTCACTCGGGTTAAAGTTCTTCTCGGATCCCACAAAAGACGCCCTGGGGTCGAAATCCGTCGCGATTTGCTTTTCCATCTGATCTGGGTTTTGCATCTTCATAATCAACTTGTAGGTCTTGCCTTGATACTTGTAGAGCAGATGGCAGCAGGTGGCACCCAGCAGGGGAACGGTTGCCAAAGCTAGCAAAAAAATGCTAACGACCACTATAATTAGCAAAGATGGGATTTTCTTCCTAGTTGTGAAGACCACTTGGACTTGACAGTCCTGGCCCCCATAGGTTAGGCACAGAGTGTAATTAGTGCCTGGCTTGAGGCCCTGGAAGCGGTAGGCGTTGACGCCCTCCTCTATCTTGGACCACTGCACCACTGAATGTCCATTGCCAGTACCGACGCAAAGGTACAACATGTCCAGGGGTGACTTTTTGGTGGACGTCTGGAAAAGACTAAAAGGCTCCTTATTCACAGTTTGGAGGTCCTGTTGTTGGCTGAGGTGAACGTTTGACTTAGCGTTGGCCATCTGGAAAGGGTTCAGCTGAACTTTGGCCTCAGTTTCTGAAACTTCCAGAGCAATAACTCCGAAATCAAATGTGTATTGTTTGAGTTCATCCAAGCTGAGGTTGAAAGCATGGTTGGAGATGTACTGTGTGCCATCATTTACTCCGCATTTGCCAACAAATGGCAAAGTCCCTTCTTCCACTTGCTCTTTATCCACCGTAATGAGAGATGTTCCAGTTGGAAGGCTCTTTGTCTTCTCCTCAGATTTGGACCACATAACGCTGTTTTTGGAGCCTTTTGAACCAGGTTTGTCTTCTGGTAAATGGCTGGATGCTTTTGGGTCCAGCATGGAAATGATGGCATGCTTTTTGGTGCCCGCAACGACAAGTCTCACCGAGCGCTCGGCTTTTCCCATGTCATTGACAGCAGAGCAGGTGTAGTTCCCATCTTCCTTTTTGCTTATGCGAGGGATGATTAAGGTGCCGTTTTGAAACACAAGGAACCTGGCGTTCGTAGGTGGTCCATTAATTGGAATCTCAATTTTTTCAACAATGGCCGGCAAAGGGAATGTAATTAGTTGATTTCCAGCATATATCTCCCATGTGACCTCAGGTTTAGGGGTTCCTTTTGTTTCGCAGTAAAGCATGACCATATATCCCTCATTGAGTTCGGTTTTTTCGATGTTTGGCTGATATGTGACGGACACAGACGGGGCCTTGCAGTCCAGTTTGGGCATGCTAGTGACCTGAGTACCTTTGAGGTGGGATGGAGCATCGCAGACAATGTTGTTTTGCTCAGGGATGGAGATTGAGGATTTGTTGATCCAGTCCCTGAGCCACTCAAGGTTGCAGGAGCAGGTGAAGGGGTTGTGGAAGATTTGGAGATGAGACATGGAAATCAAAGCATCAAACGTTCCCTGCACGATGGTGGTAAACTTGTTATTGTTAATACGGACCGAACGCAGTTCCTTCAGTTTGGAAAAAGTATCCTTGGGGATACTGACCATGTCATTATTGTTCATCTTTAACAAATGCAGAGCAGTGAGATTGGTCAAGTCTTCCCATGGAAAATGCACGATTTTGTTGTGGCTAATATCCAAATTTTTCAGCTGAATCAACGGCGCAAAGGTACCCCTCTCAACAGTGACGATTTCATTGTGAGCCAGCCAAAGAGAGGTCACCTGGGTCACATTTATAAAGTTTTTGGATTTCAGCACTTTAATCTTGTTAGCTGAAAGACTCAGGGTGGTCACATTGGACGGCAAGCCCACGGGTACTTCCAGAAGGTCTTTGTAGGCACAATCTGTAAGCTGGAGGCTTACTTTACCGGTGCATTTGCACTGCTCAGGGCAACCGCGTGCACTGCCAATCACTGCAGTCCCCAAGGCAATAAGCATCAGGTATCTGGTTGCCATTTTCAGCACCTGCCAAGCACACATGAAGGTGCAGATTAGTACTTTAGTGGATTTCTATGTCTATATATAAATCATGCTCAAAGAACCAATGTAGGAGTCATTTAAGAAAAAAAGAGTCAGCTTTGCACATTATGAGGGTGATAATAAAAAGCATATGACATTACATTATATGGTCATGCACATTTATTTTGCTTTTATATTATTTCTAGTCTCTTTTTTCGAGTTCTTGTCGACTAATTGAGCTTAATGAGAGGAAACAAGAAAGACAACGGACAGACATCCCCGAGCGTCCTGCTGCGTTACCGGACGGCTGAGCAGACGCTCGAGAACGGAACGCTCGGATCATGTTCGCTGTCCAGCGTTCTGAAAACGCTCTTCACTTTTTAACGAAACGTGTTTGTTTTGTGAATTTTTTTAACTTCTCGAGATTTGTAGCGACTGTTTCCTAACCGCACAACCCCAAGTTTCAAGAGGAAATACACTTCTGCAGTTTATTTGCTTATGTTTCTACTTACTTTCTGAAAAAATGTTGTACACTCTAAAAAATACTGGGTTAAATACAACCCAGTGCTGGGTTAAATAGGGACAAACCCAGCAATTGGGTTGTTTTGACCCAGCGGTGGGGTTACTACCAACATTTAACCCAACCGCTGGGTCAAAACAGCCCAATTGCTTGGTTTGTCCCTATTTTAACCAGCACTGGTTGTATTTAACCCAGCATTTCTTAGAGTGTACGCTTAAAAGGTTTAACTTTCTCACATTGCCTTACCTGTCAGTGATATTCCTAACACTCGTGCGGATTTCAGTCAACACGACACTTGATGAAATGTGATAACAATATTTAATGCTCAGATGCCAAATTATCCCAAAACATGATGCAGCATTTTATATCCCGTTGGAAACTTCTGCTGTTGTGCTTAGCAGACGGCAGATGATACATTTTAGTGTCCGTGTGAAGCTGAGCAGTGCAGAAGCTGTTTTCTCCTCGCGCTTGAGTTCGGACAGAATTCACAGTGGAAGGGGAGGGAGGGATTGTGAACGCGCAGCCTCTCCCTTCAATTCCGCATTAAAGCCAGGGACTTGCATGCCACAGGGAAAAAAAAAGGGGTTTTTTTTTTTTAAAAATTTTCCCATAATTTAGATACAGTTGATAATTTCACATGACCTATGCCCTTGTTTGTCTTTGCCATGTGAGTATTACTGTCCACGTGATACTTTTTCCATATATTAACTGTGCATTTTCTGTATAATTTTTACAGGTTAGTAGCCTATTTTTTTAGATGAAAAAGACGCCCATCGGAAAACATGCTACTGTATGTACCAGCAACAAAAGAAAATTGGTCATAAAATTCTGAATTTATTTCTTCTTTTAAAGAATGACCAAAAAGAAAGTCCAGCTATAATTGTCTAGTGACTAACTGTTTAAAAGGAACATAAATCGTATTAATTATTGGCTATTTGCAATGATGTTATTATTGTATTATTAGTAGCCTATAGTAGCCTATTATTATTTTTAATGTGGGGCGTATTTTGTCTGTAATTACAGATGTCCCTAAATGTCCCTAAAGTGAAATTTGCTGCCATGAGCAAACCAGTGGGCATTAAAAAAATTAATAAACAAGTGAACTGGGCTGCATTAACAATGATAGCATGATGGAGCTCAGCAACAGCAAAATTGTTCTGCTTGCAGGCTTCTTGCGGTGCTTTACAGTGGAAAATGCTTAATTTTTTGACAGGCCTTAAAGGACCCTTGCTCGTACGAAACTAAATACAATGCAAATGTAAATACACTTGACTTTGCAGGACACAACCTTTGTTTATGTCTGTTCATTGCCTTTTATTTTGTTGCGGTTTGCGGTGGTGACCCCCGAAACCCTTTTATATGCTCCCATCTAGTGGTCATTTTATATACTTATGTCATTTTTGCTGTTGTTAGTTTCTTTATCTTATACCGTAGTTTATATAATATTAATATATATATATATAGTTTGTTTTAACACGGGATTAAACACTTCCTTCACTTCAGAAAAAAAACTACAAAATAATGCACTGTTGGAAATTAAAGGGCAGTTTTTTAAATATAAAAATATGCAGTTTTTAAGCCACATGACCTTTAATTTTCACTTTCTATTCTCTGCTTTACTTACAAGTTGCTCTGTATGGTATGTGTTTTTTACATCGTGGATTATATCGGTGTTACTAAACAATGTTCAAGGATGCTTGCCATTTTCTATGTGACTTTGTATAAATAGTAGCATCAATGAACTAATACATTTATTTATTGAGAAAAGTATGTATTATATGATAAAAACAGCAGAAGATATTGACATTTGTATCTCGTAAAATATGGCACACTGCCACATCTCTTATAAAAATTAGCCTACAGCTAAATGTATTAAAGACACACTAAGTAACTTTATAGCCGATGTCGTGCTGACTAACGGTGTGGATGCAGCTTCAAAATCAATTTTATTCTGTATGCGAAGGTGTCCAATAACAAGGATTTTTTTTTTATGCATCAAAATGCTTGCCATTATATAGCATCATATAAAGAAGTCCATATGGATTAATTTAAACTGTAGATGTATATATATATATATATATATATATATATATATATATATATATATATAATATATATATATCTTACTGCAGTTCAAAATTGTTAAAGTGTTAGGAGACACAATAACCGAATTTTAAACTTTAATTTCTTTCTTTTCTACAGTAGATTACAATCTAGCCTATAAAGTTAAAACGTCTGACTCTCACCAGCAACATTTCAGCTACTTACTTGTCTAAAATGATACATAACATCAGACACATTATGTTCACATCAGCTTCACATGTGAATGCTATGTAAAGTCTGGTAGCCTATAAACACACAGATCAATAACTTTCAACTTCACAACAACAATAAAATGATTCAGCTCTAGCATACTTTCTGATTCTGTGGAAAACAGTCTAAAGCATTAAAACGTTCTATTTTAAATTCACCTATATAATATCAACTAGAAAACATGCAACATGAGCCTTCACACACATAAATATGTTCTTTATTCTTATACCAGGAGTGACAATGGCATTGTACAATTGAGGTGTTTTATGTAGCCTATGTGTTGGATTTCCTCACTGTTTAATGAACGAGTAAATCGAGCAGAACGCGTAGCATGAACGTTCTATGAGCGTTTATGTCGTCACAGAGCGCGATGTTTGATCTGAATAATCCGCGGTTAATCTTGTGCTGCTTCACTTTCTTCATCTGTTTTCACATCTGCAGCTGCTGGTGAAGCTCGTTTCTTATCTAACGTTTTCATATTGCGTTAATGCACATCTGCATATCAGTAATTTTAATCGTTAATGGCGCTTTCCGTCTGAACCGAATTATTGTTATGTAGATTTGTTTCCATGACACCCGAGGATGCAAAGCTAGACCATTAACGTCTGCTATTTATACTTTAAAAAAAAAAAATCAGATCATTTCACTTCCATACAAAACTTTTTGTTGCTTGTGATCTGACATGGCTGCATCAATAGAAATGTAATATATGTTGTGATTAAATGATGTATGATGATACAGACGCAAGGTGGCGCTCAGCATCTTGCTATTAACACAGTAAACACTCTCTCTCTCACACACACAACACACACACACACACACACAAAACAGTGTTTTGGGGACTTTATTAGAGAAAATATAGTGAAATTATTGTAGTATAAAACACACAGCAGCAAACCACTTATTTTATTCGATGTATTTATCAATTTGCACGTTTTAATTCTGCTGTAAATTTCCTCCAGAAATGTTGCTGCAGAGTCAGAGATGTGCTGCTGAAAAGTCTGTGAGTGATTCAATCACAGGTAAGGATTACGATGAGCAGTTACTTGTGTCAGAAAGCAGGTAAGTGTTGTAGGAGAAAAGTATTTCATTGCAGCAGTGGTTTTCACTTTTGAGAGAGCTAAGTGTTGTGTAGTACAGGTAAGAGTTGTAGAGTATATGCAGGAGTAATATAGTAAAGGTAAGTGTTGTGTAGTACAGGTAAGAGTTGTAGAGTATATGCAGGAGTAATATAGTACAGGTAAGTGTTGTGTAGTACAGGTAAGAGTTGTAGAGTATATGTACAGTCATGGCCAAAAGTTTTGGCAGTGACATAAATTTTGTGTTTTGCAAAGTTTGCTGCTTCAGTATTTGTAGATAATTTTTTTTACATGTTTCTATGGTATTCTGAAAAACAATGATAAGCATATCATAAGTTTTAAAGGCTTTTATTGGCAAAAAATATAATGAGTCAGTATTTACAGTGTTGACCCTTGTTCTTCATAACCTCTGCAATTCGCTCTGGCATGCTGGATATTAGTTTCTGGGCCAAATCCTGATTGATGGTGATCCATTCTTGCCTTAATAGTTCTCGGAGTTGATCACAATTTGTGGACTTCTGCTTGTCCACTTGCCTTTTGAGGGCTGACCACAGGTTCTCTATGGGATTGAGATCCGGGGAGTTGCCTGGCCACGGATCCAAAATTTAAATGTAATGATGTGCGAGCCACTTCTTTATCACTTTTGCTTTGTGACATGGTGCTCCATCATGCTGGAAAATGCATGGATCATCACCAAATTGCTCATGGATCGTTGGAAGAAGTCGCTCTTGCAGGACGTTTTGATACCATTCTTTATTCATGGCAGTGTTTTTGGGCAGAATTATGAGAGAGCCCACTCCCTTGGTTGAAAACCAACCCCACACATGGATGATCTCAGGATGCTTCACTGTTGGCACGTCAAAGGACTCATGGTAGCATTCACCTTTTCTTCTCTGAACAATCGATTTTCCAGATGTCCCAAACAGTCGGAAGGGAGCTTCATCAGAGAAAACAACTTTGTACCAGTCTTCTGCTGTCCAATCCTTGTGCTTCCTGCAGAATTTCAATCTGTCCTTGATGTTTTTCTTAGAGAGAAGTGGCTTCTTTGCTGCCCTTAATTGACACCAGGCCGTTGTCCAAAAGTCTTGGCCTCACTGTGCGTGCAGATGCTCTCACACCAACCTGCTGTCATTCCTGAGCAAGCTCTGCACTGCTGCTGATACGATTCCGTAGCTGACTCCTCAGGAGGACACGGTGATGTGGAACTTGGGATCATGAAGACTTCTCACTGCAGGCAACATCTCGCTTGAAGTTCTGATTGTGGGTTAAATGTTTCTTCGGTGCAATATTTTGTAGCCAGTTTCCTGCATGTGAGGCCATTTTAAGGGATATATTAAAAATTTTCGTCTAACGGAAAACACTCGATGGATTTCCGTCAATGGAAAAAATGAGGGGAAAAGACAACATTGTGGTTGTATTTTTGACGAGGTGTGACATTTCCGGACCCCCCTGCGAATTATACCCCCCGTGAAATCGCTATCTTGATTGCCTAATCACTAACCCACCACCCCTAATCCTAAAAACCCTAAATCTACCAATACTAGGGGGGTAATAATCTGGCAGGGGTCAGAATTGGGCACAACACCGGTGTAGTGCCGAAATTTGCACCCTGCCAGATTTTGCACCCCCTAGTACTGGTAGGTTTAGGAGTAGGTGTGGGGGAGGGGATAGGATTAGGGGTGGGGTTGGGATTAGGCAATCAGGTAGGACTTCAACGATGGGGGCCTAATTCTGGCAGGGGTGCAGAATTCGGCACCAACACGCACAAGATCATCCCGCCCGGCTGAAGCTTCTCAGTGACAACCATAGTGATGCCCGTTAGCTCAGTACATAGTCGAGTTATTAGCAGAGAGCAACGAGCAGAACTTGATGTAGGGGGGATGCAAGCTATTAGTAACAATTATACCATTACCTGCAGGTTCAGCGTTAGAACGCAATGACAGATACGGAACGTATCTTTGCAATGTGCTTTTGAGTCTTGAGAACTCACTTGCGCTTAAGGAGAGTGACAGCTTTTAATAGTTGTTAAAGGAGTTTGCAAATGTGATATTGGTTTAATACAACAGTTCAATAAACAAGCATTGCCTGATTTTGCTCTATTTCTTCAAAGAAAATAGTTCCAAATATAGTAACAGCTCAGCCGCTGCACATCTCTAAAAGAAAACACAGCTGAGTTTCATTAATTCAGTGAAAGTGCGTTTTTGAACAAATCTAGAGTCAGTGATTGATGATTACCCATTCATAAAGACAGTCACTTACTTCATTCCTGAATGAATCAGCTGTTCGAACGAATCAATTGAATGAATGATTCAGTGATAAAATCAGTGACTTGCCGCCACCTGCTGGCAGATTTAGTTATTTAAATCATTTAATATTTCTGTATTCAAAACGTTATATTTAAAACATTAATCTCAACATAAATGTATGAATTTAATTGCACTCATGCCAACTCTGAGCCTCATTAAATGTCTGAAAGTACACCAGCCCACTTTTGTGTTCTTCTGTGCCACCATTACAAATTAATTTTGTTAATAATGATTTAATTTGATTGGTAACTTGTCTATTCCTACTTATGGATGTTTTAAACAGAATTTTTAAAAAGCTTATAAACATACATTTTTTTTATTTGACATAGATGAAAATTATGCCATTACAAAAGTAAAAAGAAAATACCCCTGTAAGTAGTGCTGGGCGGTATACCGGTTCATAACGAATACCGGTGTTTATTTTTGTTACGATATGAATTCAAATACCGCAATACCGGTGTATGTCGCTTAAACAAAGTTCGGAACGCGACACTGTTTGAAAGGGGTTCCTTTTCACTGTTGCACTGTGGTGAGTGAACAGCTGTATGTGTTACTAAGCGTAAGTTGCAGTAAGTTCCGAAACTGAAGCTGTAGAACTAATAGAACATGATGAAAGAAGAACTCATCCACAATATTCACATTGACCGCCACAAATATCCACTGCCCGCTGCCGTCAGCTCCCGTGTCTCACACACACGAGCGTGACGTTAGCACTAGATTTAACAACTTTCAGACCCTTATAGCGGCTTTTTCCATAGAATATTCATACTGACAAAACTAGCGACTTTTTTGGATAAACCTTAACAATGGTTCAGTTGGAAGATGTCGCCAGTGCTTTCCCGCGAACGCGAGGTCTGACTTTCCCGGAGAAGTGTCCCCTCTCTCGGCGTCTGTTCTGTGCAGTGAGCGGCAGAGAAGCACCGCATAAAGTTGGCCGCACCGCAGCCAACTCGTCAATAAATGAGTACAAAACAGCGTTTCCTAGCACCTGTCGCTTACTGATTGTTTTGAATTATAAATATGAGCGGTAGTGCGTCTGTTAAATCACATGCACTTTTTTAGTTGTTACTCAGACGCAGGCAGTGCGCAGCATGAGACAAAAAAGTAATATAGCCAAAAAAAACGCATAGCCGCTCTTTAGTGTAGATGCATGTTGATTTTATCAGACGATGCCGCGATTATAAATGTGAGTGACTCCTGGTTAACATTAAAGGGGTCATGTTTAGTCACTATTTAGTGTGGTATTTTTTGACAATATTCACTCATCATGACAGTAAAATAGGGCATTCTAAGTCAATATACTGCAGTATTTCCTCTCTCAATCAGTAGAAAATATGGTTAACACCCGGTCATGTATGAAAAAAAATACCGTCATGTACCGTGAAACCGGTATAATTTTGAAAAATACCGTGATATAAATTTTTGGTCATACCGCCCAGCACTACCTGTAAGTCACTTTAAGGAGTCAAATGTCACCTCGTATTAGGAAGGATAATTTTTTATCAGAATTTTTGATTATTGATCAGAAGGTGCTCCTAAATTTTTTAAATTAGGAGGACAAGTGCTACTAAAAAGAAAAGTAAGCATAGAGCCATGTGTAACAGTATATTAGATCTGTGCATGAGGTCTTAAAGAGACAGCAGCCTAAATAAACCTCTTGTGGTCTTTCATTATACAGTGAAAACTACTCTGTGTTATTTTACAGTTGAATAAATTATAGTTAGACCTAACTGAAAAAAAAGTAGTTATATGCATACTTCCCTACTATATTATAGGCGAAAAGCAGTATGTCAAATTAGTAGTAGGTTAGTATTCATAGCATTCATGAAAATACACATACGATCTACTACCTCTGACAAGATTCTGTGCGGTGAATAAGAGTGAAGCGACGTAACCCACACCGTAGGTCACAGCAGATTGCATTCATACTATACATATGTATACTTTATAGAACATAATTTTCTAATGGTCATGAAGTAAGTTTTGTCATGAAGCAGCGCATGTCGTGGCCACTGCTCCTGTCTCTAGTTCTGTCTCAAATCAAATCAAAGTGTATTTATAGAGCACTTTTTTTAAAACAATTGTTTACCAAAGTGCTGTACATGCATAATCAAAATAAAAAAAAATTTACACATAGCAAAAATAACAGATATTAACACTAACCAAATACATAAAACAGCTCTCTCAAATGACATTCTATACCAGGGGTGCCCAAACTCGGTCCTGGAGGGCCGGTGTCCTGAAGAGTTTAGCTCCAACCTCAATTAGACACACCTGAACTAGCTAATCAAGGTCGTAATAGGCATACTTTAAACTTTCATGCAGTTGTGTTTAGGCAAGTTGGAGCTAAACTCTGCAGACACCGGCCCTCCAGGACCGAGTTTGGGCACCCCTGTTTTATACACATGGCACTTTGGATTTTAGAAGGGTTCGATCCTTCAAAACGCAAAATAACCTGTTAAAACAAGGGGCCTCATTTATAAAATTGGTGTATAAACCGTCCTAAATTTGTTCTAAGACTATTTTTCAAAAGTGGTAAGTGCGCTTAGAGTAAACGAAACGTGCCACAAAAAACGTGCGTACGATTTCTATTCCAGATGTGGCATTATAAATAGGCAAATGATCTGAATTGTGCGCAGCTGATGGGTGTCAGATCTCCAGCCCTTGTACACGCTCATTCATATCATACCATGAATTTCTGTGCTTGAGAATGACGAGCACAAAGAGAGAAAAAAAAACTTTACTGAGTCTGAAATTGAGGTCCTGCTGGTGGAGGTAGAGGTTCGTGCAGGGACGCTTTTTATTTAATAATGTGTAATTATTCTGTGGACAAACAATGTGTGTGTGGTTATATTTTTTTCTATTGACTATTATCAAAATGACTACTTCTAGAAACAACAGAAATAATATTAATAATAATTATATTTAAAGTAATTCGGTTTCCAAAAGTAAGAATACATACGAATTCAAGTAAAATTTTCAGTCATCTTATAAAAAGTGAGCAATCCTACTTTTAAAATCACTTGCTATGACAACTAATGAAAAGTTTAGTATCACGAAATTCTTGGAAAACTTTAAAAAACATTATTGAAAGGAAAATTGGACGTTTCATATCATAATAAAATAAATTATTACACAATTATGGTCTCTGGTCTAAAAAAAACCTGCATGTGATTTGGCATTTACACAGTTTACTAATGCTGCTCAAATATGCCATTAATGTACTGACACAAAAATATAAAGTGTATTTTATACAAATATAACTGACGTAAATGACAAAAACAAAGTTTAAGGATGATGTTTCTATTGATTTTCACAGAAGCAAAGCAGCAGATGTTAAATAAAAACAGTTAACAATGTTATTGAATAGAATAGGCTAGGCTATATTAAAACCGTTATTGCACGACAAAGGCCTATAGGCTACACAGACAAAACCGTCTGAGATGCGTTTATGCATTTATGTTCTATTTACCATTAGTAGTACAATCAGACCACAAGTTCCTCTTGTAAATAATATACTAATAAACAACAGGAAATACACTCGTTACAGAAAGCGAGTAAAGAAACTCTCAACATTAGGCTACTAATTAAAGGGTTCAGTTATATCTCGTTCAAAATCTCAGTTTAATCTCGCAAAAATCTGAATACACTGCACAATTAATCTCTTACACTGCATCTTTATTGATTATGATGAATTCGGTGCTTGCACGTACACGCTTTTATTATTATTGCAGCTTAGATTTTCAAATAGCTGCAGTACTCCGACTTCACCACAAGGAAAAGTGCGCACGCCTGCTCAGACCCTGAAAGTGAGGTGAAGTGAAGTGAAGTGACATGTGGCCAGGTATGGTGATCCATACTCGGAATTAGTGCTCGGCATTTACCCATCCAAAGTGCACACACACAGCAGTGAACAAACACAAACCGTGAACACACCGAACCGGAGCAGTTGGGGCAGCCATTTATGCTGCTGCGCCCAGGGAGCAGTTGGGGTTTGGTGCCTTGCTCAAGGGTCTCACTTCCATCGTGGTATTGAAGGTGGAAGAGAGCGCTTTACATTCACTCCCCCACCTACAATACCTGCCGGTACGAGACTCGAACCCACAAACTTTGGGTTATGAGTCCGACTCTCTAACATTAGGCCACGACTTCCCCCGTCATCAAGTTGGCGTAAGTACTTTTCACGTCAAAGACCGTTTTTATAAATATGAACGTGGACTTTAGCATATGTACACTCTAAGATCAAATCTGTGCTTATGCACATTTTATAAATGAGGCCCATGATTTCTACATTATACTGTTAATATCCTTTTAAGCCCAACAAAACCTGGCGTAATAGTCAACTTTGCCCTAAAACTGGTAAATCAGGTAGTCAAGTTGACTGTGGTTGAGTTAGGCCTGTGCCAATATAGTGCTGGCAAAGTGTTCCTGAGTCCAGTTACGTGTCCTTGAGCCGGTCGCCATGATTTTGCACGAGACATGTTCTGGTCACATCTTGGTTGTCTGGATCAACACAACTGTCCAAAAATATAGACTTAACCCAATCCCTACCCATAAACCTAACCTTACCCATAATTTATTCCTAAAAACAGTGTGAAATGATAGCTGATTAACAAGGGTGTAGAAGCACCTAACCCTGATTGTAAGCCTAAAACAGATATTTCCTGAAAAGTTATCCCTCAATTCTGATTGGTTGATAGGAATGTTGTTCCAAGATCAACAAGGATGTTGATCCAGGAACATGTTGTACTTGGTGAAATCACGGTCACCCCTTGAGCCACTGCTAGAAAACACAGTATAAGAGCCACAAACACTGTCCTCCTCAGCGCTACAGCCCAGACATCCCTCAGCGCCGCGGCTGCAGTACAGGCACCCCTCAGCGCCGCAGCCACAGGTACCCCTCAGTGTGCAGGTAAAGCCCAAGCAGCCCTCAGTTCAGCTGGCACAGCCCAGGCCCCTTCAGTGCCACGCACGGCCACAGGACCATCTCAATGCCATGGCCAACATACAGGTGCATTCAGGGCAGTTGCTAAGGGGGGTTGTAGAGTGCGGGTAAGGGTTGTGTAGTGCAGGTAAAGGTTGTAGACTAAAGCAGTTGTAGAAGAAAGGTAAGAGTTGGAGACTAAAGGTACAAGTTCTAGAGTACAGGTACCGGTAAGTTGTAGAATAAAGGTAAGAGTTGTAGACTAAAGGAAAGAGTTGTAGAGTACAGGTCAGAGTTGTAGACTAAAGTTAACAGGTGCAGACTAAAGGTAAGAGTTCAGGTAGATCCTGTGAAATACAGGTAAGAGTTATAGACTAAAGTTATAAGTTGTAAAGTACAGGTAAGAGTTGTTGAAAACCTGTAAGTCCTGTAAAATACAGGTAAGAGTTGTTCTCAATAGCCATTTTAAAATTGGGCGATTATTTTGTTAATAATCATCTAGCCATAAATATTATAAATCAATTAGGCAGTATCTTTAGATTTGC
This sequence comes from Sinocyclocheilus anophthalmus, assembly GCA_018155175.1. Taxonomy (NCBI): domain Eukaryota; kingdom Metazoa; phylum Chordata; class Actinopteri; order Cypriniformes; family Cyprinidae; genus Sinocyclocheilus; species Sinocyclocheilus anophthalmus. The sequence continues at coordinate 59,151 of JADLZN010008893.1, read as the reverse complement.
CGGCCAGAGGAGGATGATCCCCATGAGAGTCTGGTTCCTTCCACAGGTTCGGCCTACAATTTAATTGAAGTTGCGATTGTCTTTTCTTCTCTGCTGTGACGTATATCCGAGTGAAACAGCATCTGAAACGAGAGGGCGGGACTTGATTTCATCCTTCGGGAATTGATTGGATCATTGGAAGTTGGGGCGTTGCCAACAAAATGGAGGCAGATCTAAGATGCCAGTTTGCACTTTGCAGTTAGTGGTGGGGGATTTCTCTCCACTGGATTCACAGCCGACACCCAAGCATGAATAAAGGTTTTATTTATTAAGGGTGACGATGACAACGATCACGGCCACAAAAAACATGCCAAACAGCGGCTTGGAGAGAGAGAGAGAGAGAGAGAGAGACTGCCTGAATGGCTGAACGCGTCCTCCATCAGGTTAAGTCATATTCATGAAAAAAATTTGTTTGCGATGTCCTGAGAGTATATGTTGTCGTAATATCCTAATATCTTTTCAATGTTTAGGGGTAACGTACTCCCTCATGACTGGTGTCAGTGCTATAAAGTGAAGCATCAGCTTCAGCTTTTCCCTCTGTCGTTTATTCCAAAGTCACTGATGTCACTGCAGCTGCTGGCAGTTCCAGATAGCTCCGCCCTTGCGCCATAGCTCGAGACCGGAAGAGTAGAGGAGTCGTTTTGAAAACTGTACTTTTAGTGCTAGCAACCAGTCGATGAATCCTTAATCAACTAGTTAATCACAATGACTTAACCTTAGTATAACGAAATAGCATACAGTGCGACCAGTGTCCGATTCAAAAGCAAATGACTCCTATGACTCTACTTCAAAAACATACAGATCAGAGTAGCTCGAATCACATGCAAATGGCTCTTATGATTTGGTTATTTCAATAAATCACTATTAAAAAAACAAAACAAAAAACAGGAGTTACCAGTTTAAAACAGTCTGATGAATCCTTAACTTAATGGAGTTAGTTAATCACAATAACTTTAACTCACTATAACGTAATAACATATTCAGTATGAGCAGTGTCTGATTCACGAGCAAATGACTCTCATGATCTGGTTATTTTAATGATCACATTGAGCAACAATGTCAAAGCCACAGAAAACACTTATTAAAGGGGTCATATGATGCAATTTCAAGTTTTTCTTTCTCTTTGGAGTGTTACAAGCTGATTGTGCATAGATAAGATCCCTGAAGTTGCAAAGACTAAAGTCTCAAAACCAAAGAGATATTCTTTATCAAAGACTCTGCCACGCCCCCCTAAAATGGCTCGTTCTAACACGCCCCCACATAGCTACGTCACTATGTGGAAATATTTGCATAATGTGGGCCAAATGTGCACGCAAAGAAAGAAGGCGTGGTTTCAGTAACCACAGTTAGTGTTGAAGCAGCCATGTCAGGGAGACACTGTGTGTTTCTAGGTGGAAGAAAAATCACTTTATTTTGCCTTCCGGAAGCAGAAGCATTTAGGAATCTTTAAGATCACTTACAAACAGAACAGCAATGCATTTTATGGAGACCGTTTCGTGAACCTAGGAGAGGAGGTAATTATGACTTTGCTATGACAATCTGTCGCTTATTCTGAATCTGCTACTGTTGTTAGCAGTTAAGTATTTGCATCTGACGGTTAAAATGCAGGGATTTTGCGCATCATGTGTGGGTGTGTGTGTGATGTTGGTGTGTGTGGTGTGCTGCGAGCGTGTGTGTGCGTGTGTGAGAGAGAGAGAGAGAGACCGGGTCAATACAGTGGAGTCAGCTCTGTCTTAAACCGTGGTTGTGTACTGCAAAACATTCCAGCTTCATCAATGTGTCTGTACGCGACTCTTGTTCCCTTTCGGGCTGAAAATGATGATAACAAACTAATGACATTATTTAATGTCTGTACATTTATTTTGAAAGCTGACGCTCGCGATTATGGTATAAGGGGTGTTACATTTCCGACGCGTACTTGTGGTGATCGGCCAATCACAATGCACTTGGTCAACTGGCTAATCAGAGCAGACTGCGCTTGCCAAAGGAGGGGGCTTTGTTTAAAGCGACGTGTTTGAGAGAGGCGGGGCATAAAGGAACTACAATAATGTACAGTATTTGAAAAATAATGTGTTTTTTGAACATTAAAGCATGTCAACATATTCTGTTACACCAAATACACCAAATAATGATCTTTAAAAAAGCATCATATGACCCCTTTAACTTATTAACATGAGACAAATTCACACTGTAACAATAACACAGTTTCACACTGTATTACTCACTTGAGTTTATTCTGATTGAATTTTCATGGAATTTACAAGTTGGTAAATAGTTGAAAAGTAAAAAAAATCACATTTATATTATTTGACTTTATTTTAACTTTAATCTTAAATTGAAACAATGAGCCGACTGTAATTGCATTCTCCTAGTAATGTTGGGCATATCTTACATTCACTCTTTGGTCTGCTATGTTTTAAAATCCAAATTACATTCTCTTGTGGTCATAAAAGTGTGTAACACCCTTCCATACAGTGATCAAATATAAACGTATGGGTAAAACTGTATCTGCAACAGATGTAAAACTCACAAAACCTTCTCAGGGATTTGACATAGAAGGTAATTTAATATATTTTCCTTATGCAGTCTGTAGTAGTGTTAAAACAGACAGGTGCTGTAGACGGTGACTTTGTGACTGATCTCCTGAAGCAGTTCTTTTACAGCCTTCTCCAGATCCACCAGCTCATTGGCCTTGTCCTCCAGCAGCTTCTGATTTTCATCATAGCTCTTCTCAAGATCTGAAAAACACCGAAATATAGCAAAATTCATCGTAAGTTAGAGCACTAAATATTAAATTGGAACCAGCTGTGTGATAGTTATTTTCTAAACCCCCAATGTTTAAAATGTATTAACCCAGAAATCACTTTTAATGTTTATGCAGTAATGTTTGCTTTACAGGAACTAGAAATACAGTATTGACATACTTTTCAGAAGCTGAAGTTTGTCGCTGGCCTGTAGCAGCAGATTTTTGGCTTCCTGTTGGAGTTTCTCTGCTCTTTTCTTGGCCTCTGCCACTCCTTCAGCCTTCTGTGTGATCAGCTCCTCAACACTACTGTACTTGTCTTTCAGCTCTGAATCCAAATCCTGCATAAACAGTCAACCACAGCACAGGTTACAAATGCAAAACTTAATACCAAAGATGACGTAACGTGTAATTCAGGCACCTTTTTGAGCTGGTCAGCCAGTACATTGATGCTATCAGCCTCTTTATCTGTGCTGTTGGCACTGGTGGAGGTGTTGAGAGCCTTTTCTTTCAGCAGAGCTAAATTGCTTTCCAACTTCAGGAGCTTTCGGGTGGCGTTACTCAGTTTTAGCTCTGAGTCGGACGTCTCTGACTCCACCTTTTGTACAAAAGAGTGACAAAGTGGCTTCAAATATAAATTCCAAATTTCACCATATTGATAATGACCAAAACAAGCCTAAAATCGTCCCCTTGGAACAAATGACTGGTGATGTAGACTTACCGAGACCAGCAAGCCTTGCGTTCCCTTGATGTCAGCAGTGGCCTGTTTCAGTGCCTCGGTTACTGAACTCTGGGCACGCTCAGCGTGCTGCAAGGCCTCCTTCACCATCTCAGCTGTGTCTTTCATATCGGTCGCCTCCTTCCTGTGAAAAATAGAGAACATACAAACATGTTGTTTAATGAACTGGCCACTAGTGGAAATACTAACACATTCCACAGATATGGTACACTTGCAGTGGTTCTCAACCAGGATGATTTAAAATGACTTGAAATCACAAAATTACACCGCCCTGCATCACATTTGCTGAATAAAATCCAATGTTTGTTTAATGCTAATTTTGGGGTTGTGATTTCAAAAATAGTTTTGCTCTAGTATGTCACACTTTCCCACAAAATATGTGCATTTTGTAGCATTTTTGCTTTTGACAACAATTTGTAAGGTGAGGAAGTCTTGTATTATCCTTTAAACACCAGAAAAACTGCCACAAAGACATGATTCCTATCTTCCTCCTATCTTTGTTCAATTCTCAGACACTTTTCACATGTGTGAATGATACTGAAGACATTTTCACGCCTAATACTGTTTTTTTTTTACATTTTGACTATTTGCTTATTTGATAAGTGCATAAAGCTTTACATATATATATATATATATATATATATCTATATATATATTATATATATATATATATTAATATCTATATTATATATATAATTCTGACAAAATCGTCATTATTTATGGACAAAAAAAACTGTACATGATTAAAAGCTTGTACCTGATGAAACTTAGATCATACATTAGTAATAGGCTTTTTTTTTTTTTGCAAAGAGGTTTTTTTTTTTTGAAGAGGCAGGGCTGTGTGCTTATTATTGATATATTAAACATCTCAAATCTAAATTAAAAATGTACAAATAAAATAAATAATACTAATAACAATGTAACACTGAACCATATTTCTTATTTCCGCCTTCCGATTAACTAGTTTTTTTTAAATATTATGGTTCATTAGTATTGGTCAATACTCTAGTTTCGTTTAGGAAAAGGTTTGAAAACATGCAGCTGTGTCATAATTACAGCATAAATAATTACATCCTCTGCCTCCATTACATATCTTTGTCACGTCATTATAAGTGCTTGGTCACCACATTTGAGTGATCATTGCAAAAATGTGTTTATGTATATATTTCTGTTTAGTATTACGGTATTCTTGTATAGTACCAGACAAAAGTTTGGACACACGAATGGGAAAGTGTCCAAACTTTTGACTGGTACTGTACTATAATATACAAAAAGATATATCGATATCGGCCTTTTTTACTCCCTAATATCGGTATCGGCCCAAAAAAGTCATATCGGTCGTTTTTGGCTCTATTATCATAGACTATTGACCAAAATGAAAAAAAAATAAATAAATAACCTAGCATGCAAAATTCAAATTTTGATGTTTATTTGATGGAATTAATCACATTTGGTAATTAGGTGGCAAAAATTGCAATTTGCGGCAAGTGCCTATTCTATCAAACTGTTCTCTCGGACTGATGTAAATTACTGAATATATCTCAGACCTGGCCTTGCGGGCTTGTTCCAGCAAGCTTTCTGCTCTCAGGATGTCTGCGGCACTCTGGTTGAGGATGTGCTCGACGTCCGTCAAGCTGCCCACGCGATCCCTGATCTCTGCAGTCAGGTTCTGCAGCTGGGCTGGAGTGGTGGGCATCTGCATCTGCAGAACTTCACTGGCCACAGCCTCGATGCTTTCCAGGTCCGCTCCATCTTCTGGAGAACCAGATAGAGTAGGAGTTAAAATTCACAGACTTGATCATCCAAGCAACTTATTTCAAGGAAACCTGTAAACGTGTCTTACGAGTGAGGAAGTCTCGGATCTGTTTGATGAGCTGGCGTAGCTCCTCGTTGCTGCCATCCACTCGTTTTTTGGTCTCATTAGTCTTTGCTAGCACTTCTTGAGCATTAAGCTTTGCTTCATCTGCTTTTACCTTTGCCTCTGACACCTGAACATACAAATTAAGGACTATTAAAGAATATGTTTTTTAGAAGAAATCCTTGCAAATCCTACAATAAAACTAATGTCTACAAAGTCTACACAAAAGCATTCAGCAGTTATCAAGTTCTTAACAGTGAGAAGAACCGAACAGAAGCAAATCTCTAGAAAAATGCATTGCAAAATATTTTATCATATCAATAGCAGATACAGTATCAGCTGAGAAACCTCACCATTTTGGAGAGCTTGTCCACTTCCTCCATAGCGCTGATAATCTCTAGGTCGAAGTCCTTGGCTCTCTGCCAGGCATTGTAGGCCAGTGTGGTGAGGCCATCACATCCTTCTCCTCCACACTTCCTGTTTCCTTCCACATCCACACAGCTCAGGCCTCCGCAGGGGGAGTCGGCACAGTTCTCTGAGCCAGCTAAACTGCCACATGTCTATCCAGAGAAAGATCACAAAGTTAAAACTAGGTTTTTATATTTAAATATGCAAAACTCACTGGGATGATGCTGGAGTGTCATGTGTTATTGCAAGGGCTTTGCTATGCATTTGCTAGGTATTCTGGGTGGTCTCAAGGGCACTGCTATGTAGTTACTAGCAAAGATATGTATAGGTAGATTCCACATTCGACCACTCCAGACACGTCGGCCATCTTGGAACAGTCAACGTGTCGTCACTCACAATTAAAATAAATGAGTTTCAAGATGGTTTGTGTTTTTAATATGTACTAACTCAATATTACAGGTTTTTAAACTATGGTAACTTTTGATGTTGTGTTATCTAATGCCTTAGTCTTGGTGTATGTTGTTAGTTTAGCAAAAAGGTGCAAAAAAGGTGCAGAAAAGGTCAGATTTTGGAAACATTCCAGAATTTTTGGAAAATTCACAGAAATTTAGTGGAAAATTTCCGCCTCTTTGTAACCCTACTAAAAATATAGATATTCATATATGCATATAAGTACAGACGCACCGTCAACTTGCTCTTGAGTGTTCACGAACCGACTCCAATATGACAGACCATTCCAACATGGTTTCTGACAGACCATTCCAATATGGTTTACGTATCTTGCGGCACATAGAAACAGCCACCAAAGAGGCATCTATGTATATACATCTATGGTTCTAAGTAGTTGCAAGGACATTGCTATAATGCAGTTGCTAGTGTGTTCTGGGTGATACTCTGGTCTCTAGAAGTCCAATCACATTTAAATGTAACAGTATACCTGTCTTCAACAAGCCTCACAATTTGTGACATTTAATTGAAAGGTTAAAATATTATGTGACAAGAAACAAGCTTGAGGATCTCCATTGATTTACCATAAAGACAACATGAAAGTGACATGATTGCACCTGATTTGCTTCTGAAAACGAAACATTTGCTGATTAAAACTATCCATGTTCATCAATTTGTTGACTGCTTTACCTTCTCGCTAAGCTCAGAAAGGTCCAGAGTCTCCAGCTGTCCAGCGAGGTTGTCCAGTTTCTTCGAAAACTCATCCTGCCTTTGAATGAACTCTTCTTTGGTCTGGTTCATCAAGTCCTCCGTTTCTGTCCGCAGGGTGGCAGATTGATTGACCAGGTTGTATGGGTCAATGGTGGAGGCATTTGCACGGATCTCTGCCATCTGGGACTGCTCATAGTATCGAGTCATGCTGGCTCTGGCCCCTGTGGACCAAAAAGCATGGTGCATTGATGCTTTGTCTGGGTCTATTGAAGAAAAGTGCTCAAGTGATGTTACTCACCTCGAATGTCTGAATTCTTCACAAACTCCACCTGTTCCTGAAGGTCTTTCACTGTCTGTTCCAGTTTCTGAGCTTCTTCCTTGAGGGAGTTCAGTTTGGTGTCCGTGCTGTTGTTGTCGGATGAGATCTCGGACAAGGTCTCCTCCGTCAGGTTAAGGTTGGTGTTCATTTTAGCCATTAAGGCACTTCAGGGAAAAGATTCAAACAGATTATTCTCATGATAAGAATCAAAAATGATTTCTCTACATGACTTGATGAGAAGGATCTACACTTGCTTCCACATTCTGAGCAAGGTCGTAACTTACGTTGCTTGTTCGAGAAGTCCCTGGATCTCTGTTAAAGGCTGAGTGGCTGGATTCTGAGCCAAGATGTTGCGGATTGAGTTGGCGTTGCTTTCAACGTTATTGATGGTGGCCTGGTAGGGTCCTGTAATACCAGTGGCTTTGATGGTATTGACCTTCTGGACCAGCCTATGGGTCTGGTTGGTGAGGTCGCCCACAATTACATCCCATTCGGCAAAGCACTGGTGGCAGCGCTCACAATGTGGGAGCTCGCCTGTGTAGCCTCGAGTGCACGTGTCACATCGGGGCCCGGAAACGCCCTCCACGCAAACACAGTGTCCTGTGGCCTTGTTGCACTGCTGCTCTGCGATGCCTCTTGGGTCACAATCACATGCTGTAATATACAGGAACACTGAGGTTTAAGTACAGAGAGGAAGAGAGAAGTTTAACGCAGGCTTATCATTAACTAAAACTATTATAAACATTTTTGTTAACTGAAATGAAGTTGAAATTAACTTAATATAAATATTAGATTAAAAAAGTACCTCAAAATAAAAAAAAAAATAAAAAGGCATTAAAACTACACTGAAAGAATAAATATTAAACCTAAAATAGTAAATATATTAAATATAAAATTACTGAAAATGTAAAACAAATTAAAATGAGCTGAAAAAATGATAAAAAATAAAAGCTAATTCAAAATAAAAAAATAGAATATAAATAATACTAAAATAACACTGATTTAATGTGAGCATGTTTAAGCTAACAGAGGCATAAAATAAATAGTGGGTGAATTTATTTTTTTAATTTATAAGATATTATTAGAAAAATACAACTTGAAAGGCTAAAAGAAATTAACCGAAATGAACTATTAGCAAGATGTTTAAGACAACCGCTCACTGACTGTGGCATTTTCTGTCAACAGGTGCAAACCTTGAGTTACTGTGACCTTATTAGCCTGGAGTTGAAAGAGTGAGCGATGGAGTCAGGCGGAGCTGGTGGGAGTGGAAGGATTAAGGAAAAGATTGTTTGCCAACTTTAGTGCTGCACTGCTAGCGTCGTCTCATAGTGTTTGGTGAAAAAAAGGCAATAACTGCTCCACAATGACAGATGAGACACTTAGCAAACACTATGTTAGGAATGACCTAACATGAGGCCCTTAAACAAACATACTCATCCACAAAAAATTCTAGGAGTTGTAACGACCCTGTTAACCTTCATCAAGGCCATTTTCACCAGTCAAAGAATCTGCGTTTCTATTTTTCTATTTGATTTTCAGCATACAGTATCTATTTAGCACTATTCCAAAACCTAGCAAGCTAGCTGTCTACTGTGACAAAGAGATACCTTCATCCTATTCAAATTTTTAGCTTAAAGGCACAATATGTAAGATTTTTTTATTAAAATATCCAAAACCAAAAACCACTAGAACAGTGTTATATATTTTGCTGACTTGTCTACTTACACTATCCCAAATGTTTCGAAGGATGTTTAAATCCAGATAAATAAGCAGTTTTAACTAGTGACACGGACTGTGTCATGTCGCCTGCCAATGACCAATGAGTCATAACCCCTCGATTTCCGGTTTGTTTTGTAGAAAACACGGAAACACCAAATACGCTTTAATATGCTATGCATATTATTAGACAGGTGACGACCGCACAGAATAGCATTACAACAGAACTTTCAAATGTATCTAGTATGATAAAACAGCTGCTTTTTTCCCCACATACGCACGACCGGAAGGAGCGCAAGTGGTCGACTGTGGCATAATAAAAGCTCCGCTGCTTTCGAGCTGTGCTGTCTACGATCGTTAAGCGTCCTGTTTAACTTGACGGCTTTAGCCTCACCCTGCTCATTTCTATACGTTAATAAATCTTAGCTCATCCATGAACATGATTTCTGGATTGCATCGGCTGTGGGGATGAAGACCACAACTCCCATGACTCCACGCTTAGTCACGGAGTCATCAAACTATGCCTTTGCCTCTTTGTTTATTTTGAATACGCACCCTCTAGCGGCGAAAATTACATATTGTGCCTTTAAGTGACTGATTTTGAATGCTCTACATAGGCTGTGATTCTGTACACCACACCAATAGCACTCCTCATGCAACGTGCAATTGATTCCAATAGAGTTTGGCATTAGCATGTTGCTAAGCTAACAATGTACTACTCTAATAAGCATAAAATACATAGCACTCACAAATATTTTGTAAAATAGTCCATTTGAATTAGACAGAACAAATTTCTATCAATACTTTTCAATATTGAGTGAAATATCAGTATATTTATAACTAGTATTTCTCATGTCTGCCTTTTTATTTGTATTTTTTCCCAGCTTGGCACAAGTCAATTCTGATGGGGCGTTCAAGCACTACTGGGAAGTTAGTATTTATGAGTTAGTATCTATTTTTACGACGCAACTCTGCTTCTACAAAAATGATGAATAAAGAAGGCACATTAGGTTTGCTTTTTTGTGTTTTTATTCAATGTATGAAGCTGCCATAACCTGAATCATTATATTCTATTATTCAATAATATTATATTTTGTATAAGCAACTTTTGTTGCAAGTGGCAGAAAGTAATTTTAGTAATAATTTCATTAATTCAACAAATTTCCTTAAATACAGACACTACATCCATCGTGTTTCGCCATGTTTTCCAACTCGTAAACTCTGGGCTCAAAACAAAATTCACCTTCACAAGGTTTCTCATTCATAATTATGACTTTGTGGTGGCATTCATTCAACTTGTAAATATAATATCAGACGAAACTTGCACCATGAAGGACACCATGTCTTCTTCATGAAGGACGCTTTAAAATCTGTCTAAAACAAATTATCTTAAGACATCTTTACAGCTTACAGGTTAAAGCTGCTCTGTGCCTGCTCAGATTTCTCCATAAAGCCAGACTAAAGTATGCCTGCTCTGACCCACCTCATCTCCTAATATCAAAATACAGTACACTGTTGAAATTGCAGTGTAAATGCATTCATGCCACCTCTGAGCAGCATTATGCAGTCTGTGTAAAGACACATAAATGCCAGCTCGGAAGCACTTCTGTGCCACCTTTGCAGTGTAAATTTAGCATTAGAGGGCAGGAAAATTATGCTGTCTAGGTAGGTTGGTAGCTCACTATTTGTAACAGAGCTCATGTCTTTATGGGTAAACAGGTAACCAGAGACCAGCACTTTTTTGACCCCCGAAGAGAACTCAGGACAATGCATGTGACACATACAAGATGTGAATGGGGACCCTGTCTGGGATGGTTTGTTTACTTAAAACGAATTCCGATGTGACGTGATTACATTACACACACATTCCACAGGAAAAGACTCCTTCACTTAAGGTTGCTAATGCATACAAGGTACTAGAGATAGGGAATTATCTCAGAGGGTAATCCCTGCTATTATCCAGGGGGCCTCAGGCGACACCGGGGGTGTTTCTTGTTGGGACAATGCCGTGAATGTGACCCCTGGAGATGGTAACAGGCGTAGGAGCTTTTGTGTTGATGATGTGAAGTATTTAGTAGCAATTTACACTCTTACAATAGACATAAAAACTCAAGGACAGGCTTTTACTGCCCGTGGAACACATCTGCATTTTATTGTTTAAAAGCCAGCTTGAGAATTACATGAATCTTTGAAAAGTAGACCTAAATTAATCACGCTTCTTGAAGATTGAATGCAGTGCATGTGTGTACTCTGCAATCGTTTACATAGACATATATGGCCACGGCAGCGCGTGAACTGGCCAGGTCATGCGGAATCGAGGTAAGACCCAGCCGCACCCACCCCACAACCCTCCACCCCAAAACACCACATGGCCGGATGGTAAATCTTTAACATCTCGCATGCCTGAGAAGAGGAACCACTGTCTCCCAGCCTAAACCACTCGAGAGGTACTTCTGTCATTACAAAGTCCATTTTACTGCTGTTAAACCCTTCATGGAAAAAACGTACGAACATGCTTTATTGATAGAAGAGTTCAAAAAATTGCTAGGCGCAAGGGAGAACAGAAGGGACTATTAAGGGCATAGTTGTGCAAAAAAAAAGTCTGCATTTGATTATCTTTATGTCATTCCAAAAATGTACCATAAAAGTTGTTTATATGACTTGTGTGGCTGTGGTGAACACAGACCGACCATGTTTTCACTGGAAGTCTTTGCCCAACTTGTAAAGTGCTAGACAATGTTTGATGGTAAGGGCATATTTTACCCTAATCTAATGAGCTAAGGCACTTGCAGAGTGTCAGTGACGTTCTAATAAAACACATATGTAGTGCCGCCAATACCATCAGGAGATTTGGACCATGCACTTCTTGGTGTTCAAGACCGCAAAAAGAACCAAGAAAATGCTATTCATGAAGGTTCAAATCTGATTCACAAAGCTAATGTCTGCACCAGCCAAAGTACAAGCAGAGAGAGACAAATCCTCGGTTGAGGGAGGAGGCCAATGTGGCAGCATTAGTGGCCCATAAGGGAAAGACAGGAACCAAACGGGGCATTGGTGAGGAGGGAGAGAGGCTATGGTAAAAGGGCTTGGGCCGCAGATCCCCCACGAGCTCTTCATGGTCGTGACACCATCTGGGGGCCAAGCAGAGAGTGCTCGAGGGCTGACCATTCTGCTTACACATTCTACAAACTGTTGCCTACAGTTCATGGATTGGGGTATTGGCGCATCACCACTGACGTTTTTGCATGTCAGCAAGACAATGGCTTTAGTTCAGTATCTGGTTAGTTAAGTTTAGCAGTTGCGAATTCATTTCACTATTAACTTTCGTGAAATGAAATTCAATGTGTGAATTTGCTGAATACAAAATAATAGGTTTCGATCCTGTCAGAAAACGATACATAGGTGAGGAAAAAAATTATTAATATATTATATACAAATATTATTTATATTATATTATATACTGTAATATATAGATATATATTATATATATATATATTTTATATAGTAGATATAGATATTGTAGTTGTTCTTTTTATTATCTGTTATCTTTGTCTTATATTTCACCTGTTATAATAAAGTATAACACACCATTCAAAAGTTTGGGGTCCGAAAGGAGGTTTTAAAATATATATTTGTAGAATTTTTTCTCACCAAAGGCCTGAATTTCTTTTAATAAAAAATACAGTAAAACCATTAATATTGTGAAATATTATTAAATATTTAAATAAGTGTTTTCTATTTGAATACCTATTTGCTAAAATGTAATTTATTCCTTGATCAAAGCTGAATTTTCTTTTTCTTTTGAATGCTTCTTTTTACAAATCATAATCTCATTGTTTTCAGGATTCATTTGATTGATAGGAAGAATCAACAGAAACAGCTTTATTTGAAAATAGAGTCTTTGTTGTAACATTAAAATGTTTAACGTCTTTTGGTCAGGTTTTAAAGAGCATTGCAGAATGGAAAGAATTCATTCTTTTAAAAAAATCATGGACCCCCAAACTTTTTAAAAAAAAAAAATTTTTTGTAGTATAATAAATGAAATAATAAAAAAAATATATTAACCAAAATATCATAGCCAACTAAATGAACAAAATGACGGGACGTAATATATTATTTCCTGAAGAATATTCTGGTTCCCTCAGAAATACATCACATTACTAAAGTTAAATGCATTGCAAATTATTATCATAATTGACGCTGCTGAGAACAGTATTTGATTGCACTGGTAATTTTTCGTTTTCTGAGCTCACCGTGGCATTTGACCTCAGGGTTTCCCCAGAACAGCTCTCTACACTCTCGACAGGTTCTGCCGCCAAACCCAGGTTTACAAGAGCACTGGCCCATAATCTACAGCACAGAGAATAAAAAAAATACAGATTAATCCCTGTGTGCACTTTATTACAATCCAAAACATGAGATGGGTGTGATTGTGATCTAACCTCATTGCAGGAGGAGCTGAATGAATGGTTGAGGTCGCAGTCGCAGGCCTCACATCCTTTCCCGCTGCCCATATTCCACGTGTCCGGTGCGCACTGATCGCAGTGCTGGCCCACCACATTGGGAAGGCACTGACACTGGCCGCTGTTTAAGTCACAGTTGCAGTTACCCGGAGAGGGGCACATCTCCTTAACAGTGCCCATATGATTACACACACACTCTGAGAAAGACCAGGACAAAACATTAGAAACTCAGCAGCTAAGAGTCCAATGCATAGTTATACTAGATGCACAAAATTTACGTTTTTAAATGATATTAAAATGATAAATCTTTATGTTTTAAATAAACAGAATTATAAATCAGGCATTGTATCGACAATAATACTTTTATAATACAATTTTATAAGCCAAAAATATATAATAAAAATATCTGGATCATATTTTTGAAAAAACACTGATTTCTTCATAAACTTACTCCTGCAGCTCTGTGTAAGTGCATTGCCGTAATAACCGAGCTTGCAGCGGTTGCAGCCCTCGCCCTCTGTGTGGTACAGGCATTTGAGACAAGCGCCCGTACGGGCGTCACAGGACTCCGGGTCCATCATGTCAATGTTGTTGTTGCACTGACAGGGCCGACATTCTCCGCCCACCTCGTGTGGGTTTCCGTAATAACCAGGGGCGCATTCTTCACACCTGGCACCTAAGGGTGACACGAGAGGAAGTGTGTTGAATTACAGCTCTTAATGCTACAAAATTACATATTGCAAGACAAAATATTACCATATTCTTTAAAAAAAACCTGTTTTGAAGAGGATCTTCTGCCAAGGCTGATTATTTTTAAAAATACAGCAAAAACAGTAATATTGTGAAATATTATTACATTTTAAGCTATTTTCTATATGAATATGTTGTAAAATGTAATTTATTTCTGTGATCAAAGCTGAATGTCGCATAGTACTGCAGGGATTTCAGTGGTCACTGATCCTTCAGAAATCATTCTAATATACTGATTTGCTGCTTAAGAAACATTTCCTATTATTATCAAATTGTTTTGAAAATAGTTTTTGACCTGTTTAAGTTGTGGCGAAACTGCCATACACTATATCAAAAGTTGGGGGGTAAGTAATTTATTTAGGAATATCACTTTTTTTCAACAAGGATGCATTAAATTGATCAAAAGTGGACAGTACAGGACATTATTTGTTAAAAAACCACATATTTCTACAGTATTTCACATAACCTGCTGTCTTAATTTATCATACTAATGTTGCCTGAAAAAAAGTACCAGTTTCCACATACAACTAATAAGAGCACAACTGTTTTCCAACAATGGATATAATAGAACAATGTTCTTTGAGCAAAAATGCGTATTATACTGATTTCTGAAGGATCATGTGCCACTGAAGACTGGAGTAATGATGCTGAAAATTCAGCTTTACATTACAGAAAAAATAAATGACGTTTTAACATATATTATAGTAGAAAACAGCTAAATTGTAATAATATTTCACAATATTACTGTTTCACTGTAGTTTTGATCAAATAAATGTAGCCTTGGAAAGCATAAGACACTTTTTTAAAAATATAAAAAAATCTTACAGCTTCCAAACTTTTGAATGGTGTAAACTATTTGACAAGTACTAGCATGTGTCATGATAAAGGAACTTTACAGTGTTCTTGACAGATGCTCGTATAAATCAAATAAGTTGTCTGCTGGTTACCTTTATATCCCTGGTTGCAGATGCAAAACACCTGGTTAGAGTCGAGGATCTTATAACACGTGCCGGAGAACTGTCTGCCGCTGCCGGGACCGTCCGGACACATGCAGGGGCGGCAGTGGTCTCCAGAGCCCAGGACAGGGTCACCATAGTAGCCATTCAAACACCTACAGAAGTGATTTTATGAATGAAAGGCTGTACTTTCCTGCAAATTTAGACCTATAATATTCAATAAAGAAAACTGTAACTAGCCTCTCGCAGTTGTGTCCAGTGGTGTGGTCCCTGCAGGACAGACACTGTCCCGTATGTGGGTCGCACTGCTCAGCGTGGCCATTGCAAGTGCAGGGGCGACAGTTAGGGAAACCCCAGTGTCCAGGCAGACAGCGGTCGCACTGCCGCCCATACGCTCCAGGAATACACTCACACTGACCGCTGGCCTCATGGCAGAAAGAGTGGACAGACCCCTCAGGACTGCAATCACATGCTAACCAACAAGAGACCACAATTAGGCTTGTGAAAGACTTTTCAGAAATACATGACACATTCTGTACTATCGCGACATTGACATTCTGTACTTACGCCTGCAGCCTTGCGGACCAAAAAGGAAGGTCGCTGGGGCGCATTTGTCGCAGTTTCTGCCAACCACGTTGGGACGACACTGGCACTGGCCACCGCTCGGGTCACAAACCGTGCTGAGAGACCCCTGCGGGTCACACTGACAGGCTGAGAGAAACAGAGGAGAGAAAATAAATTTAGTGTTAATTCAGGATAATTGGGGCATTTTTTTCCAGTCATTTCAAAGGCAAAAAGTGCTTTCATTTACCTGAATTCACCCTAAATAAACTTGACCAATATTAGTGTCAGGATTGATCTGGTTGATCTTTTATTTATTTATTTTTTTACCAAATTCAATTGTTTTTCACACAGCTATCCATACTTATCTACATTCAAGAGATCAGCCAATAATATTTTTTACAAGATTCAAGGATTTTTCCTTACTCAGATATCGGTTTTGTAATATAGGCTCAACCGATAAATTGATACTGTATGCAGCTTTTTGAGGTCCACGTGTTTAAAAGTCCATAAATTATATTAACGTTTACTATTTATTGCATTATTGATAGTCATCTACATACTCTGTGGAAATTAATTTGCTATCTCCAGGAATGAGTAAGTTTTTTTTTAAATATGCATTATTACACAACATGTTTATAAAAAATTAATAATATCTAATAATTAATTGAATATTAATAAATTAAATAAATCTCCGATATAAGTTATATATTTAAAAGTTATATACTATAAAAAAAGATTGAATCTTAAATAGCTTCAAAGTTGTTTGCTACTTATTAAAGTGTAGCCTTGAAATGTGGCCTAATTGTCCTAGTAGGGAGTTCTAGGGCTGTATTTTTTTACATAATGTATCATATGAAGCTTGACAAGTTACAGTTTCTTAAAGTATGACTTGAAGACGTCTTTTCAGTAGTAGTGTGTTATGTTGTGTTTGATTGTGGAAGTCAACATTTTCACACTGATATTTATAGTCAGCAAAGCTTGCGTTCTGATTTACGCCTCTAGACAGGTCTTTTGCTTTTCTTCTTGTCCTGACAGTTGATGAAATTGTAAAGTCTCAATCAGGAAGCCTGTAGAGCAGTATAATTATGCCAGAGGCCCCGTCACAAGCTCTGACATGAGGCAGGAAAGCACCTCTGATGAGAGACAACAGTCAGAGGAAAATGAAAGCTGAATGAACGATGACAGAATGAAGACTGGCGCGTCTATCATAAAGAGAATAGGGGATTCTTATGCGGTTAGAGAATGGAGCCAATAATGACAGTGTGAGAATCTGTATGTGTGTGCTTAACCCCCAGTGGAGGAAGGGGTATCAAACTAAAAAGGGTAGCGTGCGACGTTATGGGTTGGTCACGTTAGTCAAGCTCGCATCAGCTGACTCTCAGTTGATCCCCATCTACCTATGGGAATACGACACCTATCTAAGCATTCATATATAAGGTCCCTCAGTATTATCAGCAGTTTTCGCATTGTTCAATAGCTAATTACCCTCCTCCATCCCCAGCTCCTCCTCTGTCAGTCAGAGTTAGCTTCTGATTCTCCTTTGAATCAGACTAATTCTAAAATGTGTACATAAAATGATTGAACTTTAACGATATCTGTAATACATTTATGTTGGTTCTGTTCTGTTTACCCTGGGGGGGGTTATCGCTGCTCTCCCTGCTCTCATCCATGCTAGGCTGCATGGATGTGCAGGGAGTTCTTGTCCAGAACAGAACCATACCACCAATCCAAACTTGTATGCTAATTGTCAATCATCTTTGACGATAATGCATACAGAACTTAAAGATCATGTGATTATGCCATTTGTGATATTAGAACTAGAATTAGAAAACAACTAATAAGTATAGTGTGGGCATTTCACTTGCATTAGCAACTAAAAGTAGATGTGTGCAAACTGTAAAATGCATGTGCGAATAAAAAAAGAATCAGCAGGTCCTTAAAATTCAGTTTTATGAAGTTTGAGGTCCTAAAAGTTCTTAAATCGTATAACAAATGTCTTAATTATCATTTTATGACGTCTTAAATAAGTCTCAAATTCAAAACACAGCACATTCTACATGTTCACGATTTCAGAGCAGTTCGCAATCAATCCATACTGTGCATTTATGCAAACAGATTGCTTACGATCTACAGCTGGTGCATTTTGACAATGTTTACTTTATGGTGTTTATACTGTAATATGTTGTATATGGTTGTAAGTGTATATATTTTATCTTCCTCATCTTTTAGAATGAGATGCGTGTAGAAAAATAAAGAAAAAACATTTCAAAATATGAGTCTTGGTGTATTTTGGGCTTGTTTAGAATTGAAAGTCCTGCATTATGCATAAAGTTTTTGTTTTGTCCAACTTTTTGAATGAGCAGCCCGCAATAGTAAAGTATATGCATTTCAAAATAAAAGTCCTGGTGTATTTCGGGCTTGTTTATAATTAAAAGTCCCATACTAGGCATAAGGTTTTTTTTTGTTGTTGTTGTTGTTTTTTCCTGATTGATATTGGCATTTTGGTTACACAATAAACTGTTTCTGAAATTTAATTCAACTTATAATCTTGTAGCATTTGTCTGGGCTTCCCCATCATAGGAAGGAAAGACTAAGAACATCATTTAACACATATCATCATTATCATCACACATTTTATTAGTTTAAAGTATGTTTTTATTTGAAGGTAGGTAATTTATAAATAAGTTATGGATGTACCTTTAACTCCCTCGTGCAGAAGAGCCGACATGCTGAAGATGTAATTTCTGCAGATATCAGTCATGGGGGTTTTCACCACCGCTTGGCTGTTCTCCAAACAGCGGTAGCGCTGGAAGGTTTCCCAGGCGCTGTTAGTCACCAAGTCCCCACCCTCTGACCCAGAGCCAGAGAAAATATCCAGGTTTTTGCAGTGTGGCATGAGGACGATCTGAGGGCAAGGATAGAAATCGACCGTTCAGCATTTGAAGATTCCAGTGCAACTGAGATTGTCTATCTGACAGGGTAAAAGAGGGAGCCTACCGAGTCGATGAGCGTGTACGGTGACTGCACATCACTGAGAGCCGAGTAGCGAGACAGACTCAAACGCACGGTGTAGTTCAAGCCTTCTTCAAAACACACAGGCCTAGACAGCACCACATACCTGATGGGCAAAACCAAGAGAATTTACTTTCTCAGATTCAACACTTAAAGACATTAGCTTAATGAAACCTTGTGAACAGACTTCTAAATTTTAAAAGAAACTGGTGCATTCTGCAATTTTGCATGAGGGCGAAAGATTTCCCCATGCCGATTTCACAACAAGTTCAAGTTGTTCACGAGAATTTTCTGCATTGACCAACAGAATCTGCTTGGTTTGAGAGTGACTTCTCTTTGAGCTGTGCTTCATACATCACTACACTACACTACAATATACAATGGGCCTTTTTTTGCCAGCAAATTTTCACCTAACTTTTGCTGATGTGATCGCATCTGACTAAAAACCTAGGCAGCATCCTAACTGAAGTGACATCTCATAATAACTGATTCTGAGCGCTCTACATAGGCAGGAAGTATGTGCCATACAAATAGACTCACCATGCAATTGACTTCAATGGGATTTTATGTTAACATGTTGCTAAGCTAATAGCCAGACACTCTCGTAAGAATAAAATAAGCAAAAAATCTTGGGTTTTTATTAGACTTAACTACTTTTTATTGTTACTTTTAAGCTTTGAATGCAATAAATATATCTACAATAAACACCTCTCTGGATTTGTGGCAATGTATTCTGGGATTACATTCTCTGTAAAGGATACATGAGATGCTGCCTTGGAATTTGGTCAAATTAGCAAAATGTTAATCTACAACAGCCTTTCAGTGTTATTTTAGTATTATTTATACAATATTGTAGTATTTTGAATTACCTTTTTAATTTGAGTTAAATTTTTAGTACTTTTGTTATGTCCTTTTGTAATTTGTATTAGTTTTTAGTATTTTATTCAAATATTCATATATATAAGTCTAGAAATAATGTAAAACTTTAACAACTTGAAATGAAAATAGAAAATGTGCCTTGGAAACTATTGAATCAATATGTTTAAGCGAAGTCCTAAACTTACTAAAACTGATTGAAAGCTATGCGGAATATAAAAAAAAATGTAAAAAAAAAAACTAAGAAAAACGACCACATTACTAAAACTTCAACTAAAATTCAAATGAAAACTGAAAATAATAAAATAAAAATAAAAGCTAATTCAAAACATTAATAAATAATATAATAGTATATAAATAATACTTGGGTTTGTCAAACCTTCACCCTATAGACTGTAAAAATATTGGATAAAAATATTATTTGTATATGTTTTTATTTATTTATTTATTTATATATTTATTATATTATTTATTTATTTTGTTTGTATTGGGTTTTATTTCACTTGTATTTTTTCTTTTAGGCTAATTTTTAGTTTTCATTTATTTCCAATTAGTAATTTTAGTGCTTCAACTTAGTTCAGTTAGTTGCCAAAACAACATTTCAAATTTTCATTTAGTTTATGCTTCACTTTCGTTTTCATCTAAATTTCAGCTTCATTTAAATTGTTTTTAATATTTTTAGTTTATTCTAGTCTTTGCATAAGGAGTACATCTACAGTATGATTACTTAAAATACTGCCTAAGTAGGAAGTAGGGTAGCACAGAGCTATAGTGTCATTATTGGATGAAAGGTAATGTGCATCAGGTGGTCTGTCCTTCTTCTCTCATACCTGGATCCGGGATGCAGAGACACCACCTGGTTGTCATCGTCGGGCATTGTGTTTGCACAGCGGCTGTTGGCGGTAATGACACGAGGCCTGATGACAGTCATCAACACTTCTTCCCACTGCTCTGGCAGCTACAGACCATGAAAGAGCAAGCAGATGATGCAATGATGTGATGTAAAAGTATCTGCTTACCCTTTAACTCAAGGCTGATGAAACATGTCTTTAGTTAGACATTACTAAGCTGTACAAGTCAAATGTCAATGCTAGTATTATACTATGTGATTAATATGACACAACTGTAGAGGAAGTCACCTGAGGTTCATATCGGATGATAATGTCATACTCCATAGAGTAAGGGATGTTGTCGATGCTGAACTCAAGATAGGCACCTTCAGGAACGTTTACAAAACCAATGCCAGTCCAAGTAGGGGATCTGTCCTGAGGCTGGGGTCTTGGGACAACCGTCACACCCTACCGACAGAAAGATATACAGTATATACACAGATATCACTCAGATACTCAAGGACGTTGACAAATGGGAATATTAAGGACACTTACAGGTCCAAACTTGGCGTCTTCTGCTTCATAAGTGTAGTGGTCCAGAGCAATGAAGTAAAAACCAGATTCTACTTGGTCGCAGCGCCTGCCAAACATGTGCTCGCGACACAGACACTGACCCGTTTCAGGAGAGCAACTAGGAAAAGAAATAACGTCAAGCAAGTCAGATGGTTCTTCTGAAAGATCTGGAGGAAAACAGCTCAGGGGGACATATTCAACGCTGACACACACACAGGGGCGCAACTGCGCATTTGCTGAGGGGTATGCAAGATCAGTGTTGGCACCCCCCTGTATTCTAGCCCTTAACACTAACTCCCACAGAAAACTTTCTGTAAGTCAATGACCAAAATACCATTAACTAGCTTAGGCATGGAAGAATGCAAACTCATCAGGGGTGAAAGAAGTGACAAAGGTTCGAACCCCCTCCCCCATTTTAAATATCATAGGAAACAAATGGTGAAAAGTTAAAAAAATAAAAATAAATAAATAAAAGTGTAATGTACTGTATAACATCCACTTTAACTCCTGGTGGCTGACCCCAGACAGTAGAATGCATTTATTTTGTTTATTTATTTGTATTTTTCTTTAAACCAATGCAATATTGCTCACTTTTTAAGTTTTTATTTTATATACAGTATTATATTTTTCATTTTTACTTATAGAGATAATTCATGGAAAATCTGCCATGCTTAAAGGGGGGGGGTACAATGCTGTTTCATGCATTCAGAGTTGTTTACACTGTTAAAGAGTTGGATTCTCATGCTAAGCATGGACAAAGTTTCAAAAAACAATTTGGACGTATGATGGAGTATTTCTGTGCTAAAAATCTTACTTCCAGGTTCGTACAAGTTTCGGAGAGTTTTTTTTCAATCGTGGCTCTTAATGACGTAAACGAGGGTGGAACTCCTTATATGGGCATTTCTCCCGGAAGAAAGCGCCCTTGCACGCATCGACCAGAGCAAGAGCGAGAACGCGCCCATCAATGACCTTCATCCGGCAGCAGCGCTGCACGGGACTTGCTCGGGAAGAATGTCTCCAATCCAAAGAAGTGTATTTTTGGTCATAAGGGAAAGATAACTTTGTTCAGCTTCCTAAAGAACCCAGCTTTAAACAGTGGATACAGTTTGTTTTTCCGGGGCAGCAACACAGTTTCACAAGTGTGTTTGTTGACAAACGTTTTATAAACAAGGCCCAGTTCGACGCTGGATTTGCACATCGTTTGATACTGAAAAATGGAATGTCCCAGCTATAAAAGATCCCGGTCATGATTCAGAACTGCAGACGGTCTGCTTTGTTGGCATTCGGAGCTCAAGTGCTCGTCACTCTTTAGCTCCGCCCACAGCACGCCTCCAGGAGCTCGTTTTTTCCCGGAGAGAATCGGAGAGCTGTATCTTTCTTTTATAAATATGATAAAACTAAAGACTTTTTGGAGATATGAAGGATGCAGTACTACTCTATAGGTACTCAAGATTAACATGAGATTGGGTGAAACTGTGTGTGTTATGCCCCCTTTAAGTGGAATAGTTCTGCCACCTGGTAAAAATGCAAATACTGTTAAAATCAATGTCATGATATTCCCACTATGACCACTCAATAGCAGCAGAGGATCATTCATTGTCTCATTTACCATTTCCACTCTGTAATATAGTTCTTTTCACATGTTTTGCTAGTGGATTTATATTTAGACATTATAAAATCTCTATTATAACATTTAAAAATCTTTTTTGTCAAAGTTCAGCATTGTTTTGTACAAAGTATGAAGTAGCAAGAGTTAAAAAAAAAAAGAAATAGAGTTATTCAGAAATGAACAGAGGTGTACAGAAAACTTGAAAACCATACTTGAGTAAAAGTACAGATACTTTACAGTAAA
This sequence comes from Sinocyclocheilus anophthalmus, assembly GCA_018155175.1. NCBI lineage: Eukaryota > Metazoa > Chordata > Actinopteri > Cypriniformes > Cyprinidae > Sinocyclocheilus > Sinocyclocheilus anophthalmus. The sequence goes on along the minus strand of JADLZN010008893.1, from coordinate 36,295 downwards.
AAATGACTCCATTACAAGTTACAAGTCACCAATTTCAATATGACTTGAGTAAAAGTCTTAAAGAGTATCTGATTTTAACAGTACTTGAGTATTTTACTCATAAAACGTGTACTAGTCCCTCAACACCTAGGAGACATGCCAGAGAAAAACAAGAAACAGATTATTTGTGAGGACAGTAATCATATGTGTTTATTTTCTGAAATCAAAACAAAACTGAACACCTCAAAATTGCAATAAACTAGGTAAAGTGGGCCGTTTAAGCTTGATTGTACTGTGCTCAATGGGTTTGCACTTTCAGAGCATTAAAAATTTATTTTTTTGATGCAATATGACACTGGTGGGTGTGGCAACACCTTAAATGAGGACTGCCTCATGGTGAGAGGGAGAAAACCCTTTGAAATAAGTGTTTTTATTTCTAACTTAAAAGGTTGATCACTAAATTTAAACAAATATTATTGATTTATTAGATAAAGTGGGCCAGTAGGCAACATTTAAACTTTAGTTATTATGCTCAAATTCATTAAATAAATTCACATTCACTGGTTATTTTATAGTTGACATGTATAATCTATTTTTTTTAGAAAACAGAAATGAGTGTGCAGTCAGGAAATTCAAATCAGAGATGGAAGAAAAGAAAGATAGAATAGACAGAGGCATGAAGTTTAATCTGTGAAGTAAAGAAAGAATGAGAGGAGTAAAATGTAGTTGCAGAATACAAAGCGTTAAAATATGGACACAATTACAGTTCATTTAAAGTGTTTAGAAAACATAGACAGAAAAAAAGATACAGTATATGGTTACATATGGTTACCATTTTAAATGTTCCCTTTATTCAATTTTTGTTAGCCTATTTGTTGTTGCATGTGTTATAGTCATAGCCTTATTGACAAGTTTGAGTGAGTAAGGTTAAAACGCACAAGATATAGTACCTTCAATGCCCTGTAGATGACGATTTCACTTCTTTTGTATAGCATAAATAAACTGCTGCAGAAAAATGTGCGGTGCAAAATGTAACTAGTAAATTGCATTAGTCATCATAAATGTTTTGGAGTAAAGAGTATTTTTTTAACTGTTAAAAAGCGCAAAAAAAAATGTTTCATTACATTATTTTTAACAACTAAGCTTTTGATTATTTATAACGTTTTATTAAAGAATATAGTGCCCCTATGCACTGCATATATACCCAGTTTTTGCGCCACTGCACACACATAAACATATTCACAGGCAATACACAAAACCTGTGAGAAGCGGCACCCAGGACTGCAGTAAAAGCCTGCCTTTGTAACTCATGTAAATGGAGTTTTCTTATTGGACGATATAGCCAGTTCAGAACTTAATCTGAGACTAAGAAACATTCTTGTTCACTGTTATTTCAGGCCTCCTGCCAGTGGTTTCTCAACAGGCTGATGCAACTTTCGAAGAAGAAGTAGGAATAGAAAGTAGATTTTTACAAGTTCTGAAGAAAATGCTTTTTTAAATCCATTTTATTGTCAAAAATCTAAGTCTGATCACAAAGAAAAGTAATAGCACAACTCTCCTCAGCAAGCGGCGTAAGTTAAAGTCTCATTCAATGTCCATGATGAGTTACACGGCAAAGTTTAATACTTAGGGAAGTGTTAATTGTTAACAAAAACTATTCAAAATGCATAAATTAAATATAATTAAATGAAAAACTTAAATAGATTAATTCAATTGAAATAAATGAGTTAAAGTTGAAGAGCTAAAATGACTAAAACTAAAATAAAAAATAAATTAAAGCTAAATAGAAATATTTAATTACAAAAAAAGAGAAAAACTAATAAAACATTACAAGAGCATATAACAAAATTACTAAACCTGAACTAAAATTCAAATGAAATTTTTCAAAATTCTGTTTTTTCTGGATTTAAATTTTTTTAGACTCTGTTTTAGTGGTTAAATTAAATTGTATTAATCAAAAAGCATCTCTAATTAACTGAAATCATGAAACTTACACAATTTAACCACAAATTATTAAAAGTTTTAGGGCCCTATGAAATTTTTTTTTCTCAAATTGAGTTATATTTTTTTTACAAATTCTGTTTTCCATTAGTTTTTTGGATTCCATTTTAATGGTTTCCATTAAATTGTATTATACAACCATCTCTAATAATGATTTTATTAAAAACCTTAATTTAGTATGAAGTTTTATTTATTTATTTATGAATACTGTGCTGTGGGTTTACAGTTTTCTGGTAATTTCCTTGTAAATAATGTTTTAATAATAATTTTATTAGTAGTAGTAGAACTATCATTACATTCAGTAATATTTTTCTGTTGTATTTTCTTCAAGTTAAACCAAACTTTTATTTTGACGTGTTGCTATGAAGACCTTTAAGTTTCTGTTTGTATATGATATGAAGATAGTTTTTCTCAAAAGAAATGGTCAAATGTTCATGAAGTGACTCTCAGCAAGCATCACGCGCGCTTCAGTATGTGTGTAGTAAATGAAATCATTCGTCTGCACCACTCAAACACACAGAGATGAAGAACACAGACTTCTTATTTAAATAGTATTTTTGTGGATTAATATTCAAATACACTAGTCCATATCGCGTTTTGATTTAATTGTACTGACCTACGTTTGATTTATTCATCAAAAATTTGGCAAATTCCATGATATTCCGCTTTACACAGAAAATTAAATTTTTACGATCAAATTCCGCAATTCCGTCTGCATTTTCCGCGGAAATCATGGGGCCCTATGATTGGTCAAATCCTTATCCCTATAAACTATGATAATAGTAATAAAAACTGTATTTGAATGAGATATTCAGGCACTTCAGGCAGAATAGAGTAGTTTTACTCACTTGTTGTTGATTGCGCCACCATGATCACAGTCACATGGTCTGCAGCCATCCATGTCGTTACTGAGACCCCAGTGCTGAGGCTATGAGAGAGAGACTAGTTAAAAGAATATTTAAACACCACAGTGTTTATGACAGACCTCACAAAAAGGCAAATGACCACATTTTGGAATATATGAATGCTAGAAATCTTTATAAATAAATACATTGAAAATATAATTGTAATAAATGTAAAAAAAAAATAATAATAATTTAATGCACATTTAATAATTTAATTGAATAAAAATGTAAGCAATATCACACAAGAAAAATGTTTTTTGCAGTGAATATAATTAAATTGAAATGTTATGTTTTTAAAAATCATTTATGGTGTTATTGCACAAAGAAATATGAATTAACTCATAATGCAAGCAGAACACACACCAGACACTGGTCACAATTCCTTCCGGTAACCAGACGTTTACAGTAGCAGTTTCCTGAGTCTGTATCGCATGGGCTTCCACCTGGAACCGTCCCCAAACCATTGCATGTGCATGCTGGGTAACAACAAAACAAAAGCAACTTTTATTTGAGACCTTTCAAAACCATTTTCACATGAACTGATGAATGATCTGGGTTCGCTTTAGTGTGTAAGGCATGGACTTACACTGGCATCCCAGAGGGTTGTCGCTGAGTCCGTAATGGCCCTGTTTGCACTGGTCACACCATTCACCCTCCACATTAGGCTTACAGCGACACTGACCCGCGATCAGCCTGAGAGACACGTCTGTGAGCGGATCACACACTCCACCATTGAGAGAGCCAACCGGATCACAGTTACAGGCTGGAAAAGACAAATCCGGACAGCGTACTTAAAGACAATAGGAGGAACTGTGGACAGCTGGGAAAACTAACAATGCTAGTTCCTATACTATATCAATGCAGCACAAGAAAATTAAGATGATTAAAGATGCTCTGTATCGACTTGTGTATCGTAATACTGTTTTTTGCAACTAATTTTCTTAAAACTGTATAGTACAGTTCACAAAAGATATTTCCATTGTTTAGCATTATTACTCACACAACAAACACTGAACACAACAATCAAGTTTAGTTTGTTAACATTAGTTAATGCAACAAACAATGAACTAAGTTTTACAGCATGTAGTAATCTCAATTTAAATAAATATATTATTATACATTGAAATTAATATAATATTATTTGTATATTATTAAAACTAATTAATATATAATATACTAAAACAGTTGCAAAAATACTTGTACTGTTACAAAAAAAGTATTTATTTAAATATACAAACTATAATGATGTACTGTAATGATTATATTTTTAATTTATTTTTGTTCATAATTCTTAATTAATGCTAATTTTATTAATGCTAAAAATTAAGTTATGCAAGCAAACATGACTTTTAAAGCATTTATAATTTAGTTATAGATACTGTATCCATGTTATATAGAATTATAGATATATATTATATATATAAAAATATATATATAATATATATATATATAATATATATATACAGTCTGGTCAATTATTGGCACCCTTGGTAAATCTGATCAAAGAAGGCTGTGAAAATAAATCTGCATTGGTTACTCCTTCCCTACCTAACCTTTCATTGGAGAATAAGAATTTAAATGGGGGGGGGGGAATATCATTATGACAAATGTTTTTCTCTAATACACATTGTCACAATTAACGGCACCCTTTTATTCAATGCTTTTTGAAACCTCAATTTGGCATAATAACATCTCTGAGTTTTCTCCTATAATGCCTGATGGGGTTAGAGAACACCTGACAAGAGATCAAAGACAATTCCTTCATCCAGAATCACTCCAGACCCTTCAGATTCCCAGCTCCATGATGGTGCTTCTCCTCTTGCCGCACTGCAGGCGGCAGATCCTTTTCCTATTTAGCACCCAAACTCTGGAATAACCTACCTAAAATTGTTCTGGAGGCAGACACACTCTTGCAGTTTAAATCTATATTAAAGACCCATCTCTTTAACCTGGCATACACATACAACACTAATACGCTTCTAATATTCAAATCCGTTAAAGGATTTTTAGGCTGCATTAATTAGGTCAACCAGAACCGGGAACACTTCCGATAACACCCGATGTACTTGCTACATCGTTAGAAGAATGGCATCTACGCTAATATTAGTCTGTTTTCTCTCTTATTCCGAGGTCACCGTAGCCACCAGATCCAGTCTGTATCCAGATCAGATGGTCACTGCAGTCACCCGGATCCAGTACGTATTCAGACCAGATGGTGGATCAGCACCTAGAAAGGACCTCCACAGCCCTGAAAGACAGCGGAGACCAGGACAACTAGATGAGCCCCAGATCCAGATCCCAAAATTAAAAACCTTGTCTCAGACGACCACCGGGGACAAGACCACAGGAACCAGATGAGTCCTCTGCACAGTGTGACTTTGCTGCAGCCTGAAATTGAACTGCTGTTTTTTTCTGGCCAGAGGAGAACTGGCCCCCTGTCTGAGCTTGGTTTCTCCCAAGGTTTTTTTTTTTTTTCTCCATTCGGTCACCGATGGAGTTTTGGTTCCTTGCTGCTGTCTCCTCTGGCTTGCTTAGTTGGGGACACTTCTTTTCCAGCGTTATCGTTGACTTGATTGCTAAGATATTATTTAAACTGAGCTGGATTTTGACATAACTGAATTCAATGATGAACAGCCTTTAACTGAAAAATGATTGGTTTACTATTGTCATGTTGCATTATTGACACACTATTTTCCTAATTAATACTGTTCAGTTGATTTGACACAATCTGTATTGTTAAAAGTCGCTATATAATAAAGGTGACTTGACTTGACTTGACACTTCAGTTCACAACACTCATTTTCTATGGGGTTCAGGTCAGGGAACTGGAATGGCCATATAGCAGAAGCTTGGTTTTGTGCCCAGTGACCCATTTTTGTGTTGTTTTTAAGGTTTGTTTTTGGATTATTGTACAGTTGGAGGATTCAAACATGGCCCATTATAAGATTTCTAACAGAGTCAGTCACTTTTCGATTTTTTTATCTGTTGGTATTTGATAGAATCAAAGATGCCATGTATCTAAACAAGATGTCCAGGACCTCCAACAGAAATATAGCCCCACAACATTAAAAATACAGCAGTATTTCATTGTACACATGGGGTACTATTTATCCCTGTGTGCACCAAACCCATATTGAATGTTTGTTGCTAAAAAGCAAATTTTTTAGTTACATCTGACCAGAGAAGCCAGTCCCATTTGAAGTTCCAGTCGTGTCTGACAACAGAATATGCTGGGGATTGTTTTTGGATGAGAGCATTTTCTTTTCTTGATACTTTTTCTTGAACCCTCCCAAACAACATGTGGTGTAAGTGCTGTTTGATTTTTATTTATTTTTTTAAGGTTTTCTGACCCTGAGACTCAACTATTTTCTGCAATTCTCCAGCTGTGGTCCTTGGAGAGTCTTTAGCCACTCAAAAATGATATTTTGGCTGCACATCAGAAATATATGCTTTGGTTTTCGGAGAAAGAGTCATTGTGATGGATGTTAAGACGTTGGCCTTTTTTTCCCCTCCTATTTATATTCCTGTGAAATAGGAAGCCATGGCTGGATAATTTCATGTTCAAAGTCACCCTGGTATGCTCAAAATTGTAAATATTAATGGGAATATACTTCAGAGATATTTTCTCATAATAATTTCTAGGGGTGCCAATAGTTGTGTCCAACGTGTATTTGAGAAAAAAAAAATTTCATAATGAGATTTTCCCCCATTTTCAATTGTTTTAGTTCAATGAAAGGTTAGATTTATGTGAATTAAAGATCAAAATGATTAACAATGCAGTTTTATTTTCACAGCCTTCTTTGATCATTTTTACCAAGGGTGCCAATAATTCTGAACACGACTGTATATATATTTTTATAATATATGATATACATATTATATATATATAATATATAATATATATATATCTATTATATATATATATGGTTTATAAATATATTTATAAGAGCGTACAAAATGTTACAAAACATGTGCACGGTTCAAAAAGTAATATATATATATCTATATAGTTTAATGTATTTTTATTTAAAATGTATTAATTAATACTAATTTATACAACATGAAATGCTAAAAATGCATATAGAAATGCACATTAATCAAATTAATACATGTTATAAAGGCATTTTTATTATTACTCCATGTTAATTGTTGGATTACTATTAATGAATTGTATTGTATTGTAAGCTGTTATCAAAGTTTGATGTTCACAGGCCGCATTTCTGCTTTGTCGGTGCTTCACCCCGTGGTAACTGACTACTTCAAAGCCCAGGTGTTTCTGCTCCCAAATCTGCACGAGCACAGATGAACAAAGCAACAGCTGAACCAGACTCACGTCACAAACTAGACCAGACAGGTAGAGAAGCAACGGTCGTCTGAAGGGGGGAAAAAGCTCAGAGGAAATGACAGGAGAGGAAATGAGAGGGGACACGTACGTTCGCAGATGCTGGGGTTGCGGATGTCTTTCTCTGGATGTTGGTAGAAGAACGGCTTGCACTGTTCACACTTGTGACCCATGGTGTTGTGCTTGCAGTCGTTGCACACACCACCGCTCACGTTACCCGACGCCTTATACACGGCCATGTCGAAATGACAGGAATCAGAGTGATGATTGCAGTTACACTCTGTGAAACAACCAAAGAAATGTTATCTAGGAAATCTACAACAAAGAATTATGACAAAGTTGTTTAAAATCTATAACGCTGTAACAACTGTACAACAAAAAAATTATGAGAAAGTTGTTTAAAAACTATAACGCAGTAACAACTGTACAACAAAGAATTATGTTGTACAACAAATAATGACGTTTAAAAACTATAACGCAGTAACAATTGTACAACAAATAATGATGTTTAAAAAACTATAACGCAGTAACAATTACACAACAAATAATGATGTTTAAAAACTATAACGCAGTAACAATTACACAACAAAGAATTACGATGTTTAAAAACTATAACGCAGTAACAATTACACAACAACTAATGACGTTTAAAAACTATAACGCAGTAATAATTACACAACAAATAATGACGTTTAAAAACTATAACGCAGTAATAATTACACAACAAATAATGACGTTTAAAATCTATAACGCAGTAACAATTACACAACAAAGAACTACGACGTTTAAAAACGATAACGCAGTAACAATTACACAACAAATAATGACGTTTAAAAACTATAACGCAGTAACAATTACACAACAAACAACGACGACGTTTAAAAACTATAACGCAGTAATAATTACACAACAAATAATGACGTTTAAAAACTATAACGCAGTAATAATTACACAACAAATAATGACGTTTAAAACTATAATGCAGTAATAATTACACAACAAAGAACTACGACGTTTAAAAACGATAACGCAGTAACAATTACACAACAAAGAACTACGACGTTTAAAAACGATAACGCAGTAACAATTACACAACAAAGAACGATGATGTTTAAAAACTATAACGCAGTAACAATTACACAACAAAGAACGACGACGTTTAAAAACTATAACGCAGTAACAATTACACAACAAAGAAGGATGATGTTTAAAAACTATAACGCAGTAACAATTACACAACAAAGAACGATGATGTTTAAAAACTATAACGCAGTAACAATTACACAACAAAGAACGATGATGTTTAAAAACTATAACGCAGTAACAATTACACAACAAAGAACTACGATGTTTAAAAACGATAACGCAGTAACAATTACACAACAAAGAACGATGATGTTTAAAAACTATAACGCAGTAACAATTACACAACAAAGAACGATGATATTTAAAAACTATAACGCAGTAACAATTACACAACAAATAATGACGTTTAAAAACTATAACGCAGTAACAATTACACAACAAAGAACTACGACGTTTAAAAACGATAACGCAGTAACAATTACACAACAAATAATGACGTTTAAAAACTATAACGCAGTAACAATTACACAACAAAGAACTACGATGTTTAAAAACTATAACGCAGTAACAATTACACAACAAAGAACTACGACGTTTAAAAACGATAATGCAGTAACAATTACACAACAAATAATGACGTTTAAAAACTATAACGCAGTAATAATTACACAACAAATAATGACGTTTAAAAACTATAACGCAGTAATAATTACACAACAAATAATGACGTTTAAAATCTATAACGCAGTAACAATTACACAACAAACAACGACGACGTTTAAAAACTATAACGCAGCAACAATTACACAACAAATAATGACGTTTAAAAACTATAACGCAGTAACAATTACACAACAAACAACGACGACGTTTAAAAACTATAACGCAGTAACAATTACACAACAAATAATGACGTTTAAAAACTATAACGCAGTAACAATTACACAACAAAGAACTACGACGTTTAAAAACTATAACGCAGTAACAATTACACAACAAATAATGACGTTTAAAATCTATAACGCAGTAACAATTACACAACAAATAATGACGTTTAAAAACTATAACGCAGTAACAATTACACAACAAATAATGACGTTTAAAAACTATAACGCAGTAACAATTACACAACAAAGAACTACGACGTTTAAAAACTATAACGCAGTAACAATTACACAACAAATAATGATGTTTAAAAACTATAACGCAGTAACAATTACACAACAAAGAACTACGACGTTTAAAAACTATAACGCAGTAATAATTACACAACAAATAATGACGTTTAAAACTATAATGCAGTAATAATTACACAACAAAGAACTACGACGTTTAAAAACTATAACGCAGTAACAATTGTACAACAAAGAATTACAACGTTTAAAAACTATAATGCAGTAACAATTGCATAGTAATTATTGTACAACAAATAATTAAGAAGATTAAAAACTATAACACAGTAACAACTGTATGACAAAGAGTGTCAAAATCTGTTCAAAAACTATGATGCAGTAATATCTGTATGGCAAAGAATTACAAATTTGAAAACTATAACACAGAAACAATTGTACAAAGAACTACAACGTTATTTAAAAACTATAATGCAGTAATAACTGTACAACAAAGAATTTTTGACTATGTTGTTTTAAAGCATTACAACAGTTACAAAACATGTTTGTGCTGTTACAAAAAGTTTAATGTATCGGTAATACTTTATTTTAAGGTGTCCTTGTTACACGTTACATGTAATTACTATTATAATAACAATTAATTATGCATAATTACATGCAAGTAACCCTAATCCTAACCATCTAGTAAGTACATGTAGTTAATTAATATTACTAAGTACTTAAATGTATAATTACACTGGAACAAGGACACCTTAAAATAAAGTGTAACCAATGTATCTGAGTTATTAATGTACCAAAGTTAAAATATCGATGTCAAAACTACCTTAGAAACTATAGTGCAGTAACAATTGTACTACAAAAAGAACATCAAAACATTGTTTAGAAACTCTCATGCAATAACACTGATACAATATGATACTAATGTTTAAAAACTATAAAGCAGCGACAAAATTACAAAAAGAAACTTGTAACACCTGATTTGCAAGGTAAATCTTTTTAAAATATACTGGTTTCATATGGTTTTAAAAAAAATGTTATATACAATTTTAAGAAAAGTTTAAATTTAATGACTAAAAAAAGTCATGTGGTGCAACCATCAAGTAAAAAGTAATAGTGGATTTTCATTACATTTTGAAAATACATAAAAAGCTTTTAAATATATTTTGTAAGTTTTTTTTCTTACAAATAAATTATCTTTTTTACTCAAATAACTTTTTTCCTTACAAATAAATTATGAATAATTCATAAATATCACTACATTTTGGGAGTGTACAACATGACATTTTATAACCTAAACTAACCTTGTCATAAAAAAAGTTATTTTTAAATGAATTAATAGTTTCCATTGACCCATAATTGAACTTTGTAGAGCATCATACTTTTACAGGCGTTGGTGTTGCGTCCCTCGGCGGGCCTCCAGGGCAGGTCATGGTAAAAGTCCTGACAGCGCTCACAGTTTAGACCCATGGTGTTATGATTACACATACAATGGCCATGGACCTACGGCAAAACAGACATAACAATGATAACCAAGAACAAAACATGCAAAATAATTGTAATCAAATTGATACTATATGTGAATCAGGATATTTAAAGGCACCACAAATTATAAACAGAAGTCCTCAAAATGAATTTGAGCTAATTTCCTACTCAGACTCTAGAAGGTTTTGTTAAGTTTATTCATACAACAAAAACAGCTGCTCAGAACGGTTTACAAATCCAGCCATAAACCAGATGACAACAGGAAATGTTTATACTGGAGGCATCTGGTCTACATTAAACTCCAGTCCAGCCACAGACACAGATCTAGATGAAGTCTATATTTGAGCTAGGGGTGGGCGATATGGTAAAAATATCAAATCACGACTTTTCTTCAGGAAAATCGTGATTCACGATTCTTTGTCATGTTGGTTTTACTATTTTGCAAGTTTACAGTGGTACAGCCAAATTAATTTCCCTATTTTAAAAACAAAGGTATCAAAATATAAAATAAAAAAGAATGGCAGATATGTAGGCCAAAGTGGGAGAAGATAAAAAATCTTTGTCATTATTTTATCTTTGTTATTACAAATTACAAATACACATAATGTACAAATATCTAATATACAGACATGCATCCGTTTTTCTCTCAACTGTTTACTTTGATTTTAGCCATAACCAACTGTGTTTATATGTAAACCTTTTTACATATTTATTTATTTATTTACATATAGGTTTTGACAGTATTGGCGCAATCAGACGCAAAAGATAATTTAATCCAGTAATCAGGCGCTGTTTGACAGGCTTTTTCTCAGAAAAAGCATGTGTCAGAATAGCGTGCAAATGAAATGTTTAACCAGCAAGGCTTTAAAGCACATGCAAATAATGTACTTTTGTGACGTGCAGTGTCCCGTGAGTGTAACTCTACTGCTGAGTTAACATTTGATGTAAATGTATGTTGCGTTACAGTATATTGAGACGGAGGCGCCAGAACTGCAACTGATAGAACATGTGCTGTAGCCCAATACTGCGATATTTCTTCAAAAGCAGAACGTGGATACATTTTAATCGTCCACAATCAAAAATCCTCAAAAATTGTGATGTGCACACCCCTACTGTGAGCTTTCACAGAACTGCTCTGTGCCTGGAGATAATCTAAAGTCACTTCAGTGCGTTTGAATGAAATTCTTGCACATAAAAATGTTGTGAGATTGAGATCTGGGTGTAATATCTGTTCATTACTTTTGTAAGAGCTGCAACAGACTGAGACACATCTCACAGCAGACAGACTGTAAACAGAGGAGACGGCAGACTAAACAGGGACCTCGGTGTATTTCCTCTATGGCTCTAAAAATCACTGATATAAAACTGCAGAAAAACATACTACAACTTCATACATAAATGAAACAAAACCAAAAAAGGTTTGTAAACAAGAGACTCCGCATGCATTTTCCCTGCCACATGATTATTTGGACTGTAAACTATTCAATAATGAAACTACAAGGCGGTCTGCATACTTTCATACTAATGTGAAACAGATCCAAACTGAATTAGCAGCAGACTGTGATAGTACTTCAAACGATTTCTTCCCTTGACAAATGTATGTGTGAGATGTTTTCTTCAAAGCAGAGGTTTAAAAAGCCACAAAAAGGTCTGCTGCCTTTAAACGTGGCATAAATCAAAAACTACATTGTATTAAAATTGCTTTATTTATCTACAATTCACTCTGGTAAAATACTGCATTAAATTGTCATAATTTCATCTCATATGTGATTGCTAAGTCAGTTTGTGGTGATTGGAGGGAAACATTTTGGAGAAAGTGTATAAAGTGTTTAATGGAGCTTGGAGTAATACACTGAAAATAGTCATATAAACAGTTAGTAAAATTAGAATATAACAATAAATAATATAATTGTGCAAAAAAATAAAAAATATAACAATGTAAAAATACTAACATATAAAATAAAATAATAAAAAGTAAAATGTATACAAATAAAATTATTAATAACTTAAATTACAATAGCACATGGCTTTTGCATGGCATAAAACTCACCATGCCATCCACGACCTCTCCAGCTCCATCGATGGGGGCGCATTCAGATGCGTGACCATAGCAAAAACAGTTTCCTCTGACCACTATGTCATAGACTGAGTAGTAGTACTTCTCCTTGATCTCTATACGTGAGTCCAGAAGATTGTCCCCAAGAGTGTGCAGCTTAGTGAACTTCACCCTCAGATTAGTGATCTTTAACATGTCTATAAATTATAGGAAGCCAGAAGTTAGCAATACAGCAATTTGGTTGGACTATTAGGCCACTTAGTTCACACTTGTAGTTCGGTTCTATTGGTTCGTTTGGTCCGGACCAAAAAAGAAATACGATACATTTGCTCCTGGTCCGCTAAGCGTTCACACAGCGAACCGAAAGATGCCGAACCTAGAGGCATAGTGATATGTTCACAACCTGATTGGTCGGGTTGAATGGCGTATATTTTGCGCCGGAACTCACTGAAAACCCCAAACAAAAGCTGTGTTTGACTTAAAGCGGCGCTGCACAGTCCAAACTGTATGACATCAAAGTTTCCATTCTCCGATCGGACACATCTTAGTTGAACACACCTAAGCCATCTGCTGGACTAAGTCTGTTAATTGCTGCATGTACTTATGATTTTATTTTCACCACCTGCGAACTCACGAAGAGCTCATAAAAGGCACTTTACCTCCTCGTTGCTCCACGTTTGCCCTCTGTTCATTTTGTTTTGGATACGCCGCTCATTCCGTGTCGTCAAATCATGTCACATAGCATCGCATCTTGTCATTACTTCCTGTTTTTGGTCCGTGTTGTGTTCATATTTAATTCGAACCGCACCAGAGTTCGTTTGAAAGCGGACCGAGACCGCTAAAAAGATGGGTTCGGATGGCAGCGTTCACACTTAAACGAACCGCATTAACAGAGCAATCGCACCAGAGTTCGTTTTAATCGAACCAAACATGACAAGTGTGAACACACCCTTAATGACAAGTATGTATGTCAAAATGTTTTCGTTTGTGTCCTTACTTTGGATTCTGGAGCTGTAAGGATCATCAATCCTGAAGGCTGGATCCAAAACCCTAAAGATGATCTTCAAAATCAAAAGCAACAAGAGTCAATGGAAAGTCCAGTATTTAAGCAAGCATTCACCAGAAGTGCGGTGCATTTCCAAAGCTCACCTCACCCTCTGTTGAGGGTTCAATGTCGGAGTAGCGAGAATCGCAGATAACATCATCCACTTTGGTCATGGGTCCTTGAGAGACGATGGGGAAGGAGGCCTCACAGTCATAGGCGAAGTAACGATACACTTGCCAAGTCTTCCCGAAGTCTGCAGAACGTTCGATCACCATGGCAGCAGGTCTGAACATCTAGATAGGGAGCATAAGAGCACACTGTCAATTTGGGATCGATACTTCCAATATGGATATTCCAATATTACATAATATCTATACTTGTTTTTGGTTTCACTTTATTTTAAGGTGACATTACAGTGTAATTACACAAATAGGTACTCAGTAATAATAATTAACTACATGTATGTACTATAGAGTTAAGGTTAGGGTTAGCTGCTTGAAATTATGCCATGTTATTACTAAAGTAATTGCATGTAATATATGTAACTACGCTACCTTAATATGAATGAATGAATCTTTTTTTACTATCAAAAACACTATTTTGTGTAATTAAAAATAAAACACTAAAAAGTAAAATAAATCTATTTAAATGCTGCAAGTGAATTTAGGCATCTCAACATTATAATTTAGTGTAAAAGCTGATATTTATTTTGAAATTTGCTTACAATTTCTTATGCAGAAAAACATACCGACTGATATGGTAGCATTACATTATGTGTTTGTTTAGTGTAAAAGTTACTGTTTTTGTTAATATTGTGATTTTTTTTTTACATTTTACATTTTACACTAATTTTAGTTAAAGTTTTAGTAATTTTATTGTGTGTTCTTGAAATTGTTATAATTTTTTTATGTCTGTATAGTTTCCATTAATTTTATTTATCAGTTTTAGTTTTTTAATTAGAGAGTTTACTACTTAATACTAATTACTACTTCAATTTAAACCAAATGAAAATGCGAAATGATGCCTTGGCAACTAGCTGAATTAAAAGAATTATATGTTGTTGTTTTTTTACATTTCATTTGATTAAAGTTAACATTCATTCAGTTCAAGTTCAACTAACAAAATATTTTTATAGTCTTTATTTTATTAATAGTGTTTAGCCCTGATGTCGTTACTAGTTTCATGACATCACAATTTGTAATCTTCAGCTGAAGCATTCCAGTCACATTCCAGTCGGCTACACAGCTGGGTTTATCCCAGACCTCCCACAGCTCCCACACACTGAGCAACACTTCCCCTCCTGCCAGCAAAATCCACATCAACCCCCCTTCCCTTCCCACATTCTCTCCTAACGACCGCAAATCGTGGCGACACCTTCCCCCCAAAACACACTTCACCAGTTGACTGTCCCCTCAGCACTTACTCTAAAGGTCATGATGAGGTGGGTGAAGTGGAACTCTGCCTCAAGGTTCAACTGGATTGTGACGTTCTCCAGGCCTGAGAGAGAGAAAAAGAAATTAGCCAAGACAAAGAGCTGTATTTCTCCACATTTATTAATGCAATTCCATTTGTTAACTGCCAAACTGTTCTTCACTGTGTTCCTTAGGTTCTTTATTGGCATTTGTGATTTCATGAATAACCTTTAACATCAATGGAACCTTCCCATTCCACTAAAGGTTCTTTATAGTAGAAAACGCTTCCTTCGATTTTTTTTTTAAGTGTTCTTCACACACAAAAAAAGTGGTTCTTTTAAGAATTGTTCACAGAAAAGTTCTTTGGGAAACCAAAAATCTTCTTCTATGACCCCGTTTTGGAATCTTTATATGGTCTTTAAAGCCTTTAATATAATGACTTATTATAAAAGCTTAAAACTGGACCCCATTCACTTTCATTCATTGTATAAGTACAACAAAATATATATGTTTAAATATATTATTTTGTTTTACATATGGGAAAGACATGAAGGTGGTGATAATAATGACAATTCTCATTTTTTAAAGGATTTTTTTTTCTATTTCTCGACCCCCCCCAACCCCCCCCCCCCACCCCCCCCCTCATTATGTTGTCATGACACCTCCTTTTTTTGGGAAATATAGTTATGTAATTAATTTTTTATTATTCTAAAAACTGTTTCAATAAATATAAGTTTTAAGCAAATCCTTTAAAGTCTCTAAATGAAGTTGAAGTCTTAAAAATATTATACATATTATAAGATAAGATATTAAAAATATTTTACGTATATCGTTTTTTGTTTTTAATGCTTTACCTTTACAAAGGTTTCATTTGTTAAAATTAGTTAACTGCATTAGTTACCCACACTAACAATGAAAAATACTGCTTTAGTAATGCTGTTTAGTAATCTTAGTTAATTTCAACATTTTAATTAATACTTATAACTCAAAAGTTGCATCTGTTAACATTATTTAATGGACCACAGCTAACATTAACTAACAATGAACAGTTGTATAATTATTAACTAATTTTAACAAAGAATAATAAATACTGTAACAAATATATAACTCATTCTAGTTGCATTAACTGATGGGACGTTATTGTAAAGTGTAACTGATTTTTCTTCATTATGGTAATAAAACTGTAAAGGAAGGGTTAAGCAACATAGTTTCAGTACAAATGACAGTATTTTAACTGGAACATCTGCAGCTTGTACATTAAGAAGCAATGCACAATTGCCCTAATAGTACTGCAGACCTTTACTGCTCTTACACTAAACATCTGCTTTTTTTAGTGGGAACGTGCTTTGGGGGTCCATAAACATCAAAAATAAGAATAAACAGAGTCATATCTTTAATTAAGTAGGAGGTCACCTCTGGTATTCCCAGGCTTTTGGTCCAGTTGACTGCTGTATCTCTCATGGGTAAGTACGTCTCTGTCCTCCTACTCCGTACTCTGTCCTAAACCATACATTCACAGGCTTCTCTAGATGCATTCATGGCCCCTCGTTTCCTGTCCCGCTACATTTCACACTCCTCTGCTGCAATAAGCAGTAAATCTCTGGATTTCCATTTCCTCTGTCTGTTTGTGTCATCGAGGATCATATGACCTGTAGAACTGTACATTCTGACAGCTTTCAACAGCTGGACCTTGTCCAAGTTAACTGAAGATGTTTCGCAACTCAACCATGGCTTCATTGGTTTTAAAATGGGAATGTGGGAAAATGGGAATGTTCCCAAGTAAAATATGTTTGTCTTAAAATTCTTCTGAACTTATGTGATAGGTTTCTGTGAGGAACAGAATGAAATTTGAGTTATTATCCACTGAAAATCTTCCCTTTTGCTGGAGCTCTCGAATCATTTGCATTTCTGCATATTAAAAAATGGCAAGGTTGTGAAACGTAACAACCAATGACATTTGTTTAAGGGTCACGCATGTTTAAGACAAAAAATAAGAGTGTCAATGATAAAGAAAAGGAAAAATCTTGAAAACTTTACCATTTTACTGAATTTCTAAATATGTCGTGTCGTAACCATAAAGTAAAAACATACTTTCCTTACAACTTAAATACATATGATTGAGTAAATTAAACACTGTCTGAGTGTCTTCATAATAATTTTTAAAGGGGTCATATAATGCGATTTCAAGTTTTCCTTTCTCTTTGGAGTGTTACAAGCTGTTCGTGAATAGATAAGATTCCTAAAGTTGCGAAGACTAAAGTCTCAAACCCAAAGAGATCTCGTCCACGCCTACCTAAAACGTCTCGTTTAAACACGCCTCCACATGTCTACATCACTGTGTGGGTAGATTTGCATAACGCCGCCCAAATGTTCACGCAAAGAAAGAAGGCATAACTTTATTGTTGCTGCCACCAACACCGCCATGTGGGGGACCTGGTGTTTTTTGCAAAAAGCGAAAATACTTGGTTTGGTCTTCCAAAAGAGGACACGACTATAAATCAGTGGTTAAGTTGTATTTACAACACTGTTCCAGAACAGTTCAAACGAAATATTCAGATGTGTCCAGCGCATTTTATGGAGGACTGTTTCCTGATCCTGGTAGAGTAGACTACAATGCAATGCATGTTTTGAGCATTGTAGAGTAGCGCTTGTTGTTTGTCATTTCTCCGATAACAAATCCAGACATGGTTTTATGGTTACGCAGCGCGATGCAACGCAATGTGTAAAAAGACAGTATAAGTCATTATAATCTGTAATTATGTCCCCACTGGATGCAACGAATGCTTTGTTTATAATGGGTTTTCATGTTTTTTTTTTCTCGTCGCTCCGGCCGGACATGCCATCACAGTATGGTAAGGGGTGTAACATTTCCGTCCATGCTTGAGGTATTCGGCCAATCCAACCCACTGATAGCTGGCCAATCAGAGCAACCTCGCTTTTCAGACCGATGAGCTCTTTAAAAATCGACGCGTTTCAGAAAGGCAGGGATAGAGGAAAAACATTAATGTACAGTATGTGGAAAATATTGTGTTTTTGAACCTTAAACCACATAAACACATTTCCTTACACCAAATACCCAAATAATGCTGTTTTTAGCAGCATCATATGACCCCTTTCACTATGATCTTTTCTACCTGATTGTTAAATATAACTTATTGGAGTAACCTAATGTAGTCAGATTGATTCAGCCATATTAAGTAGTATTTTTGACTTTGAGATAATTTAGGTGCTACAACTTGACTGAACTTTTTTTTTTAGGTCTGCTGAATGATTAAACTGTCTTTCAGGTTGCAGAGGGATCTGCAGATATTAGTTGTGTCAAAATATTTTTAAAATTATTTAAAAAAGGTACAAAGTTTTTGCGGTTTTTTTTCACAATTATAATGAATTAATAATTTATAAATATCTTCAGATTTTCAGAGCACCACATGACATTTTACAACCTGAACAAACCTTGTCATAAAAAGATTAAATTATTTGATATAAGAGACGTACTGACTTCTGTTGTAGTCCTGATATTTCCTGTTTTATGTTTTTTTTGCATACTGGTTGAGTCACATGACTTTGATTTTGATAAATATGAATAAGCAGTGAAGCATGCAGTGAAGTATAGTTTCTAAGAAATATAAAATTTTTATTTTATTGTTTAAAATTATTTTTCAAATTATTGTATAATTTATTATTAGATTATGAGAATAAACTTGACAAAATTATAGATTTTTTTTTTCAATTGGTTTGAAACACCGTGAGATAAATGGCACAATCTTCCAATGGCAGGTAGAAAACTCGTTCCCAAGGGAAAAAGAGCTGTCATTCCACACTTTAAAGACTGGTCATCACCTTAACTGGTCAGCAATTACACAACTACTTTGAAGTAGTTAGTCGCTCCATTGGCCTGATTATAGGGGAAGTAACGGACACACTAATGAGAGAGAGTTCCCTCTAATTAGACCTTGTTTCACAGCCTTCCTACATTCCCATGAGAACTACATGAATAGTGCGGTCTTTCACATCCGAGACTGAGAAAACACCGCAAATAGTACTCAATAGTATTGAAAAGAAAGGAAGATGAGCAGTTGTTTTGTTTGGAGTCACAACACAACTCACCATTTTCTGATTGCCACCAAGTCTTGAGGCGGTTCGGGCCAAACGTAGTCACAACATTTTCAATTCTGTGGCTGGTTATGTGGTGCATGCTCTCATCGTAGGTCTCCCTGGAATCGCACACAAAGCACTTCTTCTCTTCCTGTGATGGGGGGGGGGGGAACAGATAATGTCAATGGCATTCTTGTGACGCAAGAACTTCTCCAAATGAAATGAATGACTGTAAGGGTCTCTGAGATACTGAAGCAAGTCAACCCACTTGGTCTAATTTGTATGACACAGCTTTTTCAAAGTCTGATGGCCTACAGAGAGCATTGGCTTCATGTGCTGTCCAGATGTTCAGAGCTGCTTTGTGACATTTTCTCTTAATTAAAAACATACTAAAGCAATTTGTCTCCTTTGAGGGTAATTAGCTTGAAAATTTGGACATATATGGTGTTGTAATTTGAATAGTGCATAAAAATGAGTTCCTGTCCACCTCATAACTGCCATTTGATCTCACGAAGGAGGGAGATAGATAACATCATCATCACCATTTTAATGACTGTCTACATGCCATGAGCTCCAACTCAATATGGGCACTGCAAAGGTTTGTCTTTGATGACACCACCTACTTTTAAATGAGATGAAGATAAACTGATCAAAGGAACGGATACAATGGTGTAAAGGCAATTCTTGGTCTCGAGACAAAACTTGGAAGCAATTATCTCTCTATTATTGTGTGGCATGATTATCATTCAGCCGTAGCATCAACAAAACCCTATTTAAACCTGAAGGTTGTATTTTTGAAGATTCAGAAGATCCACATAACATTTTAAGGCCTTTTGTCTAGAAGGAAGTAGTCTAGACATTCAAGGGTTGCAGGAAACAAATCCATGTTCCAAAAAAAAAAAAGAAAAGCTGCACAAAAGCTCTTTCTAAAGATGTTCCAGATACACAAAGGGAACAAAACACATATTGCTGATTAAAATACAATTATCAGGCCAAGTATAGATCCCACAAGGGGTGCAGTTTTCATTTTGGATGAACATATATCAATTGATGACATGACGTTACCATAAAATTAATGCTTGTCTTAGCAACTTCATGCAAACTGAAAAATAAAGTCCTTATAATTTCCACCACTATGGAATGATGTTAGCTCATTGTAATTTTAATTCAAAGTCAATAAATCAATGTTTTTGAGACTTTTGACTTTTGAAATGGTAAAACATCTGTATTTATTCAACAATGAAGGATAACGGTTTTGATTTGCAGCACACAGGTTACCTGCAAATGACTGACAATACAAAAGGGCTCAGGTTTCTGGAGTCCGCATGTGGAGGTGGCCGAGAGTTGGTGCGCTCTTCCAATGAGAAGATCTCCTGTGGCAGGATAACAGCTCCCCTCTGTGCAAACATCTCCCAGCTCAGGCACGTCTGCCAGAGCCCATGCCTCTAAAACTTTTATATGCATCAGCAGAAGTGAAACGTAATACCATATAGACTTTGTTTGCTTATATTTTGAAGGTCCTTTAAGTTTCCGTTTTAGGAAAGCTAAAAAGAGGCTGCTAAATTGACATACATACTTACTTACTTAGATATTTAATGGACCATCAACCAGCTTGCTATCTAAATTAAGATGCATTTAGTAAAGTATATCAATTAATCCTTAAATGTACAAAAATAAAAGTTGTGTAAGACAACAGCGAATATAAATCACAAGTGAACAGGCAAAGGTGTAAAATACATATAATTTGTAAAATTACATAAATTCTAATATTTACTTTCTTTAGAAAGTTTAAGTGAATAAACTTAAAGTTAACAAATTGCAAAAAGATATGCTTTGTGGCAGTTGAAATCTCTATATAAAGAGCCTCAGCAAAACTAAAATAAAACTTACTTAAAAGGGTTGCAAGCTGTAAGAGCATGTTTCTGGATTCTTTCTGCAGTAATCCAGATTTTGGTTGGAGGCTGCAGCGCTGAGTCTGATCCCCGCAGACTGAACGCGAAACTTGTTCTCCTCCGCCGCTGATCTTCCGCGCATGCGCACAACGCTTCGACTCGGCCGGCGCGCTCCCTCCCCAATCCACGGCGGTGGTCTTGAGGTAAGCAACGGTCAGTCAAAAACGGATAAAAGTAATTAAAAGAGCGCTGGAGTATAAGTTTAAGTACACTCGAGTCGACTGTACATGTATAAGTTTAAGTACACTCGAGTCGACTGTACATGTCAAATGAATAACATTGATAGCAGATATTTGCATAGAGTGATAAAAACGCGCCATTTGATGGGATTTGAAACGGTACCTCAGACTCAGCAAAGATAGTTAACCCTCATCAAATAGAGAGGGATTAAGTTATTCGGTGTTGTGCTTTAAAAATTAAGGAAAAGATTGAAATCTGTCGCTCCGAATTAGTAATATAGCCATATTAGCCCCAATTAAGACTTGCAATTTGTATATTGCGAACGACGAAATGCCAGATTAAGTTCTTTTAAATTTACCTTAATTGTGGTTATAGCCTACCATGTTTAATAATGATAATTATATCAACAGCTACCATGGACTGCTACATTTATTCACCATGGTACTAATAATGGTACAACAGTGGTACATTTTCTAGAAAACCATGTAGGCTACTTCGAGGTAGGCTACTTGTTGTTAATGTTAAGAGAAAGACAAAATCCTGTGGTTGCGTTGCAACTGAACATGTTTTTATTAAATGTATAATTAACGTTTTATATAGTAAATTAGTTTCTCGCGCACAATTACAAAGTCCTAACAATTAAGTTAACAGATATTCTTATATGAACTGACCTGTGATCAGTGAAATGGCCTTAAATAAGGGAGGATTCCTCAGTAATTAGACAGTTTAAAGGTGAGTCAAAGAGCAGGAGGTTCATGTGGAACTAATGTGGATTTGGTGATTGTCTTGGCTGAGATAAATTAGTGTAATAATGTCCAGTTAGTTTAGATGTTAGGAATTAAACCAGAAATTTGGATTATCTGTATATTAAGACAATAAAAAGTGGTTGGATATTATTAAGTTAGGCAAGTCCTCCAAAGCACACAGTGTAAAAAGTGAAACCTAACTTGATTCCATTTTAAGGTCATTCATCCTACATCCCGTCACCTTAACCGGTTCACATAGCGTTTTTCTTTGCTTTCTCTTTGTAAACTTCAGGAAGAGATTAGGTGAGGTGACACAACTAATATCTGCAGATCCCTCTGCAACCTGAAAGACAGTTTAATCATTCAGCAGACCTAAAAAAAAAAAAGTTCAGTCAAGTTGTAGCACCTAGATTATCTCAAAGTCAAAAATACTACTTAATATGGCTGAATCAATCTGACTACATTAGGTTACTCCAATAAGTTATATTTAACAATCAGGTAGAAATAGATCTATTAGTTAAAGGGGTCATATGATGCTGTAAGAAAGAACTAAGTATTTGGTGTGGGATTTGGTGTATGAAATGTTTCTACGACCGGTTATAGAGGTTCAAACAAACACATTATTTTACACATTAATGTAAAATTATTGTTTCTCCTCGATTGCCCCGCCTTCTGGAAATGCATCGATTTTTAGCAAGCTCATCGGGTTATCTGGAATAAAAGCGAGGTGTGCTGTGATTGGCCAACTGTCCAGTGCGTTGTGATTGGCCGAATACCTCAAGCGTGTGACGGAAATGTTACGCCCCTTACCATACTGTGATGCCCTGTCTGGCCAGAGTGACGAAACAAAAACATTAAAACCCATTACAAACTAGGCATTTGTTGCATACAGTGGGGACAAAATTACTGATTATAATGACATATACTGCCTTTTTACACGTTGCATCACGCCACGTAAACAAAAAACCATGTCTGCATTTGTGATCCGAGAAATGACAAACAACAAGTGCTACCCTACACTGCTCAAAACTCGCGTTTGTATCATCAGTGGGCTGCCACTAATGATATTGTTATTCGATTAATCTATCTGACTAATTTAATAGATTAATTAATAATCGACACCAGGCTGCACTCCGCTTCAGTCCCAGCGTTGAAAGACGATCGGCGATATCGACACAGCAGCGAAGCAACGATGTATGTCCTCAGCGACCACGCCACGCGGGGATCATCTCGAGGCATGACGAAGAAGAAATCGTTATCTTTTGAAAGGCCAAAAAAAGTAGTTTCGCTTTCACAAAGAAAAACAAACAGCGCCTTCACGACATGGCAGTCGGCAGAGGCTACAAACAATAGGCTTTAGCACGCGGGAACCTTTATAGTACCAGAACTACTTGCAGAACTACCCCACTTCTAGGCGTTTTCGCACCGCCAAGGAGGGTGGGGGGTGCACCCGATTAGTACCCCCCAGACTGCCTTTTTCGAGAACCATATTAGCTCCTACTTCGGAGCAGGGTCTAACCAGCACAATTGGTACTAATCATAACGTAAGTAGACATTGATTGGCCAAACGGGACCAAAAACGCCCTCACCCGCCATGATTTAAAAACGCTGTGTAAACATACTGTAAACATTGTGTCAACTTACATCGCAAGTATGGAGAACAGCGATAGATGTACGGACGCTGAAGTGCAGGCACTTGTGGCAAATGTAGCACTGCCAGTTGTCGTAGGAGATTCTTAATCCTCCTTCCTGTTATTTCAATCGCTTTACGCAGCCTATACGTCGATCTTTCCATGTCCATATTGTGAAACTCGCAAGACCAAGCACACAACAAAAAACACAAGCCCCCGATGCACAGCGTCCTCCATAACTCCACTGGTTGTACATGATAGTGTTTCCTCTTGTTTCTGTTGGAACGCCCAGCGCCAAAAGAACGATACTGCTGTGAGGGCTCGGGAAAGGCTACAACGATCATTCGATATAGTCCACCCACTTGGACGGGGTGCAGAAGCAACACTTAAGGTACTGGGACAATAGTGGGGCGAAAAACGTTCCCAGTACTTAGTATGTAAATTAGATTTTGGAAATATAGAAGGAAGTGGTGGCAACGAAAAGGCCCTAAATATTACAGCGAGAATAAAAAGTTGACGCTTCTTTCTTTGTAAGTGAAGAATCAGCGAGTGGCTGTAACACTCCAAAGAGAAAGAAAAAATGAAATCGCATCATATGACCCCTTAACTACTGCACTTTTTCAAAAACATTTAGACTTCATTTTATACTTAGCGTTAGTCAGTAGGGACAGCGTTCTGACCTTTGATCTTGAAGCCAGCAGAGGAAGAGAGACGCGGAATCGGGTAATACACATAATGTGTGTCAACAACAAGTATGTTTTTGAATGATTCATTTGAAAATCTGGCTCACAAGAATCATTGAGAACAACTCAACAAAAATATGTTTTGTTGTCATTGTTTTGCAGCACACATTCTTTTTATCTCATCTTATTCAATTCATCCAGCAAATAACTAGAGTAAAATTGTATTTGTTTTGCCGTGTCACTCTAAATTCAAGTGCAGGAAACAATGTTGCATGGTTTTACATTTTACTCTTGTGACCTCTTGTGGACAGTCAGGGTTTTGCAGTATCAGATTGACTTATAATTTGCTAAAAAATATACTATAAATAAAATGATTAAGAAAAACAGATTTAAAAAAAAAAAACTGAACAGAACCAGAATACGGTCAATAAGTATTTCTGGGGCTTGATGAGAACTAGTTCGTAGCACTATATGTAAACAAAAAGTCAGCAAGCCCATAAAGGATCAGGATAAAAGAACTGCACTTATCCTATAATCCTAGTCCCAGGCAGTTTTGTCCTGCGTTGCCTTCGGCATCCTTCCATCACAAACACTAAAACTGCTTCCTCTAATTTTGAGGAAGAGAAGCCCTTGCAGGCTTAAGTGGAGCACAGATTGTATTTATCCACTTTGTCAACAATAAAGTTCCTCAAGTCATCTGCCTCCTTCTGGAGTGCCTCCAAATCTTTCATCCTTTCCTCTTTTCTTTCAGCTGCAACCAGAATCCTTTCCTCCAAGTCTGAAACAACAAGAATAAAGACGAATTTGAATATAGAAATAGATATCCATAATACCTATAGAAATCCATAATACTGTTAAATCCAGATGCACACTGCTTTTTATGATACTGTACCTTCAATTTCCATCAATTTATTTTCCAGATTTTTAGCCAGTGTTTCTGCCTCCATTGTGATGTTCTTCAGTCGTTCGTTAGCCTCTTCATTAACATTCTGGTGTGTGCTATTCAGTTTTAGTTTTTCAAACTGCTCTTTCAGTTCCTCAAGATCCTACCAATGCAGAAAAGCAATTCACAATTCAGAACAGGTTAAACATGCTAACTAAAGGCAGCTCTGCACCATCTTTTCAGTTACTATTATTAGTACACTTTTAAACAGTAACCATGTTTGCACATCCAACACACTGCTTATTTAAATACAAAATTTGCTCTTGTGCTTGTGAGACTTACCTTTTCTATGTCTTTGGCACTGTCGAGTGCTGCATTGGCAGCATCTTTGGCCTCTTTCCCCTGAGCTCTGTTCATCTCCGTCTTATCCTTAAAGGCCTTGATTTCATCCAGTAACTTTCTGGCACGAGTCAAATCCAAATTATTCTCAATATTTTTTAGTTTAGGTTCAGTCTGTTTGAAAGTGATGATAAAATATAATTATAAAGCAGTTTATTGGGACAAGAAAGAGTAGCAATTATCTCTCAAAAAAAGTATTCATTTTAAAAGGATAGTTCACAAAAAAATAAAATGGTGTAGGGCGACATGTCTGAAAGTTACACATTAGGTTTGGAATGACATGAAGTTGAGCAATTATATTGACTCACTGCTAAATTCCTTTCACGCAGCTATGGCATTGCTTTAGTCAACAATAAACCATTACCTCAGTCGTTGCCAATTTGGGGGATTTTGTGTCGCCAAATTACAGCTACTTTCTAATTGTAGCTGCGACCTTTTTATTTAATGTTTGGCGACAAGGAGATAGCTTAGCTATATTAAATAAACTCGCGTTTTGGAGATTTTTCTCATTTTTTACTTGGCCCACACACCCTGCCGTAGGCCCGTGAACTCTCGACGTTTTGCGCTGCGAAATCATGCCAGTGAGTCAGCGCAGTGAACACACCAGTACGCAAGGGTCGCCAGGACGCTAGCACCACAATTCATTATAAGTATCAATCAAGATGGCGGAGAAAAAAAATGAAATCTTTTTTTAACCACGGACACAAAAGTTATTCCACAATTCATGCACAGTCATGTCAAGCAGATACTGAGAGAGACACAGTGCATCATCGTGTCGTGTGCTGAGAGGCAGTATTTTGCACTTACTTTGTAGTAATAGATCGTGTTGACTGAAATAAGTTTGTATGAACAAAGTTTTTGTTTTTGGAGAATCATAATATCTCTCATCTGTTGTATTTGAGCAGGACAGGGATGCACTTTAGTGACACATAAAACAAATTCCCAACATTATGTGTCTTGTGTCTTTCCATCACGTTTGATGTGCTTGCAGTACACAAGCATTTCTAATTTCACTCGAATTTTGATTGTTATATTTAATCTTTGTTATGTTTTTTAGTCCTGTTAACTCATTGTAAGTATATAATATTTAGAATTACAATTATCATTTGTAAAGTATATATATATATATAGTTTCCTTTACCTTTACCAAATTTACCCTTTATTTACTTTGTTTTCATATTTGGCGACTTTTTATGAACAATTTAGACTTTTAAGGGTGGTTCTAGAGTTTTTCTGAGGGAGGGGTTTGGCAACACTGATTACCTCATTAACTTTGCCCTTGATTATATCATTGTTTTCTTTAGCTTTTTCCACATCACTGAAAATCTTGTCATTGATCTTTGCTGTATCATTCAGTGCTTTCTCTATCTCCCTCACATTGATAGCCTCAGTTCTGTTCCTGGTTATACAACAATCAAACAGGATTAGTGACGCTGGTGTCCACAGGTTTAGCTTTATAAAGCACAATGAAATGGTAAAAACTACAGCTTTGACACATAGACTTCATTACTGCAGCCTCACAAGATTTCTTTGGCCCTCTCCTTAATGTTTTCAGCAATTTTGGCTTGTTTTTCCAAGTGCTTTAGATCATCGTTGAAGTCTGTGATGTGTGCCAGGTTTCTCTTGATGTCCTCTATCATGTCCTTGATCTCATCAGGGGATTTGGGCAGCTGAATGGACAACACAACATTGGCCAGTTTCTCAATGTCCTCTGGCTTCACCAGCTCATATGTTGAGGTACAATACTCAATTAAATTTACATTTTACCATGTGCATTTTATTTGACTCTAAATGTAAATATAAGTTGTAGTTTCATCCTAAATAAAAAATTTATTCTTCAGACTCATCACTCACGTCACACCAAGTCTATATGATTTTCTTTTCAACACAATAGCAAAATGTCTGACAGTAGTGTTTTCGGGTAATTGCTTATGGAAGAAGCAGACATTACAGCAAGCGCTACCCAAGGCAACGCTGTACAACTTACTGTTTCTGACACTTGCTTGTCACAGAGAAGAAAGGAAGTCAGTATTTACATGTTTTCAAACAGCCGTTCAGATTTTTGTTTTTGCTACAGTTTTCTTCAAACAACACCAAATACAAGAGAACAGAGACAAGGTTCTGGATTTTTCTTCTGTTATTCACTGTTGCAAAATAGTCTGTTCGTGAGCACCACCAAGCTGTAGATGTATGTAACAGCAGGGGCTTTGGGCATGTGTACAAAACCGCAAATCTTATCGTTTGGCCAGCTTTTTTCACAGTGTGATGTTTTTTACAGGAAAAGATGTTTTGTGAAACACAAGGTTAGCGCAAGTGTGAATAAGACTTGAGAGCTATAGCTGACGGCAGGATTACAGCAAATAACAACTTAAATTTCAATCTGTTCCTCAATTCACATGCTCGACAATCTGTTCCTCAATTCACAACTACTTTTATGGTACATTTGTCATGTTCTTTTGTTGTATGAAAAAGAGAAGCTTGGACCTTTGATTTTGTGCTTCACAAAATGAAAACACTACTACTGATTTGGCTGTGACCTGAGGTGAGTAGACGAAATAACTATCCAGTTTCTTTCCTGACTGGATATGATCAAAGACCAGGCAAACTTTACCAGAAGCTAGCAACAGATACATGCAGTACCTCTCAGTTAGTTCTTGAGCTATGAGGTTCTTGGTGTCAATCTTATCTTCCTCATATTTGTTTTTAGTCTGATTAATTTTATTCATCAGATCCTCATCTTGATCTTTGATGTAATTAGTCATTTTTGAGGTGCTCATGAGCTGTAAAAAGAAAAGAAAACAGAACAAGGCTTAACTTTTACATGTAAATGATACAATGGTACGAAAGTTGTTGTGGCTTCTTTTTCAAAGGAAACAACCTACAGTAAAGTTCCTCTGGAGACTCCAATATAGACACTTTGAACCACAAAGCAATATTTACTATAAAGTATATGCATTAAAATGATAAAGTAGGAAGGTACTGGTATGTTTTTGACGTGCCTTAGCATCAGCTTCCTTGAGTTTACTGCGCAGATCTGTAATGTTCTTCTCGGTCATCTCTGCCAATTTTGGAGACATTGAGGCTGATGGGTAAACTCCCCGTACAGGCCAGCCCCCCGCATATCCCACACAAAGCTTCACCACATTTTGCCCTCTCACATTCTGCATCACCTGGAGCCCCACAGACCTATGGCAGAAAATTTGGCACTGCAATACACATATTTCTTCAAATTGCAAAAACCCAGTTTTACTCTTCATTCACCTTCTCGTTGAGGTTGGCAACACTCAGAGCTTTCACTTTCCTCTATAGCTTATCCATTTCTCCTATGTGACACTTTGCAAGTTCCAATGTAACATTCTCTCCCATCTTCCTGGAGGCTTCTTGGACCTTTTTAGCTGCTTCCACTTTCTTCTCAATGCCAGTGAATTCGTCAAAGAGCTTTTTGATCTTATTCAAAATATCTAGAAATGACACACACAATAGTTGCATAAGTAGCTCATAATGCCTTTAAACGCCAAGTGAAGTGTTATAATAATATTATTCACAAATGACAGTATGATTCTGCTACAACAGCTTTTTGTGTTGGTAATCATTGAGATTTAACTCTTTTCATTTACAAACCATTAATAGCAGTCACATCTGTGACTGGAATCTCTTTGGTCTTCTCCCTGAGATTCTTCAACAGCCTGTTGAAATCAAGGCGGATATTGTTGATGTCAGTGTTGAGCAGTACGGTTGGATCAATAATGATTATGTTTGGGTCAATGGTCTCAGTTTAGTTCCTGAGGTGTGAGTAGAAAGACATGTAAGATAAAAGTGGTCACTGTACAAGACTACTATAATCATTCATCTCAACTGTATTGGACATAACTAGACAAGAGTTATGTGTATATATAGGAGTACTATTAATTCTGCATATAACCAATTAGATTTGTTAATTTGACCAATTAGATTTGTTAATTGGCACTTTTTTAAACAAATACTATGAATTATCAGTTTATGAATATTTGCCATTTCCTAAAAAAGTATTTTTTCTTCTATAATATAATTTCCTTATTTATGTTTCCTTATTATATATATATATACTATATTAGTGCTGTCAAAATTAACGCATGCAATTAATTTTTTCAGTTTAACACGTTAAAAATATTACGCAATTAACGCAGGGGCAGGGCTAGGGTTGGCCACCCACTCACAACTGCTGCTCCCGTCTCTTTTCTTGACAAGAATTGCGTTTAGACACAGAATGTCTTTACGACATCAAACAGGAGACTTTTCAGACACACACTCCAACTTCACCTCAGCGCCAGGCGCTAGTCAAACGAGCGCAGAAAAGGTACAGGTGATGAGGGAGCTTCAGTAGAACAACAGTGAAGTGAAGGCGATTAAAGCTGCCTTAAAAGTGCATGCATGTAATATATTTTATATAAGTCACATTTAAGAACATGTCTCTGAAATGGTCCTGGAGCAGCCCAGCACTGTCTCCCTATCTAACAAACCGATTCAACTCGTCAGCTCATTAGTAGAGACTTTAATACCTGAAGTGAGTCAGAAAAGGTAAAGAGTTGTGAGAAAATACGATGCGTGTCAGATCCGCATCATGTGCAGCAGCGGCAGCTCTTAAAATTAAAGCTGCCAAAATAACCTAATAACCCAGCTGTTGTGATATGTTAATCAAAGAACAAAAGAAAAAGAGGAAATCAATCACTTTTGTAGCTTTAATGATTAATCTATATTTAATTTAGAATTTAATGTTTGATAACTTAAATTTCAATTTCTGTATATTTCCTACTTGCTGAAGGGCACAGGTAGCTAAATATGACATATATTATAATGGGTTTATGTAAAGGTCATTTTAAGTTCACTTAAATTAAAAGTTGTTATATTTTTCAGAGCCTATTAAATGTTAAAAATAATGGTTTTCAATTATACTGTAATGTTGAATGGTAATAGTCAATAGTTAAATGTTAGGGGGAAAAAATATTTCCTAGAGACTTCAGTAGTATTGGTATCAGTGATACTTGCCTTCAATCATAAAAAAGATGCCATTAAACAAATATTAAAAATATACTGTTTTTGTTGTTTCTACATTAATTTGAAGATTGAATGTGAAATTATTACAATATAAAAGTATATTTTGTGTCATGACCCGGGGCGCAGTCGTCACAGAAAAGGCTCGTCACCCCTGCCTTACACAAACACTCACCCGTGTAAGGGTCACAAGCTGGATAAATGGTGCCCTCCATGTTACAGTCACAAGCTGAAAGAAAGATGAGATAATTTTGTTTTAGTCAGCAGACAATGACTTGGAAGAGAACAAAACACTGTATATTAGCTTACACATGCACTGTATATCTGGGTTTCCAATAGGCAAAGTCTGCACAGGGGAAAACCGTAGTAACCAGGATAACATTTATCACATTGACGACCAGTTATTCCTTCTCGACATGAGCACTGACCAGTTGTCTGGTCACACAGCTCAGCGGTAGAGCCAGATGGATCAAGTCATGCTAGAGGGGTCGATGACAAATAAGAATGACCAAGATAAATAATCTAGTTTACAACACATGTGCCATGTTCTAAGAAATATTCTATTTGTACTCACATTTCATGACTTTGAAAATGTTTTTTTTTTTTTAATAATGCATTATATCATGTCATCTCTGAATATGAGAATATGGCTTACATGAGCAGCCATTGCGTCCAAGCCCATACGTCAGAGGAGTACAGGAATCACAGCAGCGACCAATAACGTTGGGTTTGCATTGACACTGTCCAGCGAATTTACTGCAAGATGAGGCATACGCTCCAACATGATGACAGTTGCAAGCTGTTGATTTACCCAGATACACATAGTATACACATGGTAACAATGCATTGTGGAATTAAATGCATGTGTATATCTGTGATGTAAATTTAGACGATACTCACACACTGCACCGTTGTGAATGAAAGCTGACATACTTCCAATAAGCTTCTCACATACTTCAGGAAGGGTGTGGTGTCCTGCCTGTGCGCCCAACTCAATACAGTGGTATTGCTGAAATTGAGCTAGATATGACTGTGAGCAGTTTGGGAGGGAGTCCACTTTGGGAATGAGGCCCATCTATGGCAAATGTGAATGGGATAATTAAACATAGTAAATATACTAAACAAAAGGCAGCTAATGTTCAATTCCATCATTTTAAATTATCTTGCAAAAAGAAGAATCTGATTGCTGAAATCGACAGAGCCCGAGACACACTGCACGATTTTAGCAATCCAATAAGATCATTGCATGTCACACTGTGTGACATGGATCTGATAAACTTGGCTACGACATGTGCAGAGATTGTCATACTAAGCTTCTAGTGGCTTTGACGTGGGTGTAGACTGTACGATGATGACACTATTGACTCGTACGATAAGTCGCACATTACTATAGAAGAATTAAATATCATCAATTGTAAACAAAAAGAGCATGATGAATCACAATTTGGCAGTTGTAGTTTTTATGTGTGCTGAAAAAAAGTAGAAGCGGCAAAAGAGGAAGGCATAAGAGCTTAAGGTAAGAAGTTTTATGTTTTAGCGCCATGTCACATTTTTATTGGCTGGTCAGTAAATGTGGATCGTAGGAGCAAACACACTGTGCGATCGCTGATGATCATGCTGTATTTTTGACACTTAGGAAATTATCGTATTCTATCTTTGGTCACAAGACCGTGACAACAGCCGTCTTTGAAACTCTCTCTCACTGTAAGGACATTAGGATGCCACGATCACAGAAACAATTGTGTAACGATGTCAATCTTTCATCTGGGACAGCCGATAATCGTGCAGTGTGTTTCAGGCTTTATAGTATATAAATATTAGCTCACATGCTCCATATAGTTTCTCTATAGTATGTGAATGAAGTTGAAAATGTCATTAACAAATCAGATAAAAACATATTAAGTGACCAGGTGTTCTGATTCAGGCCCATTGATTCAAGGGCTTGATTAGCTGGATCAGGTGTGTTTAATTAAGGCTGAAGATAAACTCTGCAGAGCTGTGGCACTCCAAAATTGAAACTGAGTTGAGTATGTATTATTAAGTTTTATTTTCACTTAAGCATTACTGCTCCACACTCCAGTAATGCACTAATGAGCTAGTCTGCCAACCATCAATAAACAACAGAAGAAGGAACCTCTAGCCCTAATCTAATAGCTCTTCTCTCACATAAGATCTACTAAACATTGTAAGTATTAACATTGTGTTTTTGGCCTGGATTCACTGGCAGAATTAGGCCCTAGTTAAATTAGGCCATTTAAGTAAAAACATTTTTTAAATGTGCTTTTTTAAATTATCTTGATACAAATGAATGGCATTGACATATTTTTAGAATTGTCAGTATGTGTTGCTTCAGTTAGAAAAGCTCAAACATGCATTTTAGTCTGGGACTAAGCCTCGTCTGTGTTGTCCTTTAAAAATGTTTTACTTTGACACTTAAAATGTGATTTTTAAATTAACAATGAGGCAGTGAAGAATTGATCATTAAACTAGGAGTAATGTTTTTGCATTTTTACCGGTCAGAGGATATACGCCATTATTTAAATACAGCCCTTCTTGCAGACAATCTAATTATTATTATTATTAGATTATGTATATTATTATTTTATTATATTATGTGTTTTATACAATCATTTTATTCTTCAGACCTGAAGCATGATGTTGATGCCAGTGGCTTCATTTTTCTGTCTGCTCTTTCTGACACCAGCGGCTACTGAAGGTACCACATTTTTCAATTATTGATCACGTGGATTATTATGAGTGGTATTTTTATTTTTTTACCATTTATTCTGGTTTTCTTGCAGTGGGCCTCGGTGGTAAAGTGCTTCTGTTTCCAACCAAGACTCACACCAGCTTTGTTAAACTCACTCCTGAAAAGCCACTGAGTCTTTCAGCATTCACACTCTGCATGCGTGTCGCGACAGAGCTCCAGGACCAGAGGGAGATTATTCTGTTCACTTACCGCACACACGAGGTTGATGAACTCAACGTGTGGAGACGTAAAGATGGTTTTCTGGGCTTGGTTATTCAGTCTAATGGCGATGAAGCTTTTTTCCACCTGCCTCCTCTCTCCACCTTCCAGACTCACCTGTGTGTCACCTGGGACTCTGCGACTGGTCTCACTGCCTTATGGGTGGATGGACATCGCAGTGTGTTCCAGATCTATAGAAAAGGTCTCTCAGTCCGTCCAGGTGGCACCGTGCTGCTCGGCCAAGATGCTGATAAATATCTGGGTGCCTTTGATGCGGAGCAGAGTTTTGTAGGAGAAATTACAGATGTGCAAATGTGGAATCATGTTCTCTCTGGCAGTCAGATTAGGGCCGTTTATTCAAACCAGGAACCGTATGTGCCGAAGGGAAACGTGTTCAACTGGAACACCATCAAATATGAGATTAATGGAAATGTGGTGGTGGTGCAAGATAACTGATTCTGATCAGGTGTAACCTCTCATACTGCCTCATCCACACAGTTGTCAATTTCTATAATCTATTTGTGTTTTAATTTACAAAGCTGTAAGTGCTAATAATTCACAAAAGTAACCAGTAAAAGCTCTCCACATTACAACAGTGTCTGCTCATATTTTTTATTTTTGTGTATGTGGAAAATTAGACAAATTTATCCAGAGACGGTGCTTTATTGTGTGTAAGCGATTTACATCACTCATGTTACCTCTTGGTTGTAATGCCATTTCTATCACAACCATAGACTGTATATAAAAAGATAACGACCAACATTTTGCAACTAAAAATAGTTTTAATTAACTGTACTGTGTGCCATTGAGACAACACTGTCAATGAAGAGCTTATATGGAAGAAATTAAGGGGGTCCTATGATGTGGCACCTAAAAAGAAACAGTCTTGGTTTAATGCAATGTTTATGCGGTTTAAGGTGTAAAAAAAAACAAAAAAACGTTATTGTCTACATAATGCACATTATTGTTGCTCCTCTATGCCCCACCTTTCTGAAAATCGGTCTGAAAAGCGAGGTGTGCTCTGATTGGCCAGCTATCCAGTGCGTTGTGATTGGCTGAATATCTCAAGTGTGTGACAAATGTTACGCCCCTCACCATACTGCGTTTCCATCATACAGTCTATGGTTTCCATGCATCCCGGCACGACGAGATAAAACCCATTACAAACGAGGCATTTGTTGCATCCAGTGGGGACATAATTACTGATTGTAATGACTTATACTGTCTTTTTACGCTTTGTGTTGCGTATTGCGGTGCGCAAACATAAAACCATGTCTGCATTTGTGATCGGAGAAATGACAAACAAGCGCTACTCTACACTGCTCAAAACTCACGTTTGAATCGTCAGTGGCAAATTCTTTAAATATAAAAAAAACTTACGTACAGTCTGTGAGTCAGAACAGCCAGACTGTCCTTGCAAAGTTGGAACTGCCCACTTTATAGAAACTATGTCCTCTTTTGGAAAACCAAACAAAGTAGTTTCGCATTCACGACATGGCGGCGGCGGCAGCAACAAAACTACAGCGAGAGGGGGGGGGGGGGGTGAATAAATTGACACCTTTCTTTGCATGAACATTTGGGCGGCTTATGCAAATCTTCCCACACAGTGACGTAGACATGTGGGGGCGTGTTATAACGAGCCGTTTTAGGGGGGCGTGGACGAGTGTTAACTTTTATAAAGAATATCTCTTTGGATTTGAGACTTTAGTCTTTGCAACTTTACAGATCTTCTTTATGCACCAAGAACTTGTAACACTCCAAAGAGAAAGGACAAATTGAAATCGCATCATATGACCCTTTTAAGTGAACTATTGAGAATGGCAGTGCGACTTGTGTGTTCTCTTTAAAAAGTCCACCGGAAACGAGAGCTGCGCCAGGAAAATATCTGCAGCGCCTCCTACTGCACTGCGATGGAATAACAAGCTCGCTGAAGGCGCTCAAAGAAGACAATGTGTAAAATTCTGTTTCAGAAATGTGCTTCTAATGGTTTTCACCTCTTGTGGCTCCAGATTGTGGCTTTAATTTCATTTTAGGTAACGCGATTGATGTTTTTGGGAAACTTGGTAAGTTTTAGAAATGTAGATGCGCGTCCAGTTACGCAGAGACGTTTGCACATGTTTAAAGTTATATATCCTGTTGTATCTGTACAATAAGCCGTTTCATATGTGAAAATACATCTAAAAACAATTGATTTGAGTTTGTGTTAATGCTGGACCACTTCACTTCATGTCCACTAGAGGTCGCGATTGAGCCTCACAGATTCCCCACAAGAGTCGTTCAGTCAGGGAA
>JADLZN010008892.1:0-82933 GCA_018155175.1 Sinocyclocheilus anophthalmus | reverse complement strand
GTGCAACTGAAGCCAAACAACATACATATACACAAACACATCTGTTTCTCTGCCATGGTGTGGATATTAAACTGAGAGAATTATTTTTCTAGACCCTTATACTAAACCAAACCCTCACACACACATTTTTTACATTTAATTAGATGTTTAGTGCATTTATTAAGGTTGCTATTTTCCTTAGCCATTATCTGGTTCTCATAATTCAGAGAAAAAAAGAAAGAAAAACAAACCTAATACACACACATTTAAATAGCTATCTAGGTTTATTATTATTATTATCTTTTTTAGTTATCATAGATAATTATTATTATTAATAAAATAATATTGTATTGTTATTGTTAACAATATCTACAATATAATTAAATAATAATATAATGAGAGTGTCAGTAATTAACAACGGTCCCTCTAGATTCTCTTTTTGCCACCTGGAAAATTCTCAGTCCCTTAAAGTGTATAACGGCCGGGAAGCAAGAAAACACACATCAAATTGTAATCTCAATACTTCAATTTATTCATAGAAACAAAGATATTATATAGGCATATGTCGAGGGGAGTTTCAACCCTTTAACCAATGAGGATATAGATGACATACATATAGGATTTTGGCCAAGAATATGTGTTATATAAAATGGCCACATGTACAGGAAAATATGGACATATTAGGAATAAACTTGGCGAAGGATGCTGAACTATCTCCATAGTTCAGCACGAACCCCATTACCTTGGAGTCCTAGCTATCGTGTCCCTGTTTGAACATTTGAACTAAGAAAAGCTAATGCATACATGTGCGCATGCGTACCTCGAATATGAGTAAGAGATATTAAAACATAATACAAGAGAGGGAGAGAGATCAGATGGAGGAGGGGGAAATCAGAAGGAAGACAACATTGCTGTACAGGGAGGGCGAGCAGAGAGGGAGAGGGAAAAAAAGGAGGGGTGAGGCATGTCTGGAATCAACAGAAAGACAAGAGAGTGTTTTCTAACAGTTGCCTGCTTTTGTTTAAAATAAACAATGAATACATAAACACTCGCTGCAGAGTTCCCTAATCCTAAATTCATATCATTCTCATACATAGATAATAATATGGAATATAATCATTCTTTGATACATTTCAACCCATGTGTCCTTTAACAGGTCTGCTCATAAAAGCATATTGAGTAGCAACAAGAGTATTCATGGCACGATCAATCTGTGGGAAAATAGATTCAAAAACTTTTCAATACCAGTCCATAATCGATGTTCCCATGGTACTGGATTGTTTCTTGATACCCAAAGAACTTTATTTCGGTCAGCAAGAGAACGCTTCTTTCTTTGTTTCACCTTATTCTCTTGATGATGAAGTCGAACAACCATAGAATGTTCTTCTAAACTTACTAGAGCACATCTCCCACTCCAGTCCACTGGGAGAGAAGTATACACTGAATGTCCACAGAGCCAGAACCAGTCTCTTAAAGCTCTGGTTCCCCTTCTATTTGGGACATACATACGGCATCTTGGATCTCCTCCATAAGAACAGAAGAAATCACATTTTTCTCTTATAGTTTCATTACTCCACCCATAAACAACCACGGTTGTTATGGGAAGTGGATTCTTGTTAGCACATTCCTCTATTTTAACTTTTCCTGCATTCAAAAGACAACAATGACAGCGTGTAATACTTTTCATTTGGCAATATTGATAAACGCGATCACACTTGCTCAATGGAATTTCACCCAACTTCTGTTCTCCTTCAATTCTTTCTACACAAAATACTGAGTCAGGATTGAACTCACATTTGTCACTCTTACAACACTTGGTTTAACCATATTGTACATTGTCCAGAAGTCTTCAAAGCAGGAACCAAGCCTGCAACACTAATAAAATAAATGCATTCCCAATCTTGCGGTGGTGGGACTTCAACAATTACCCGAGGATCGACCGCACTGTGGGGCATTTTTGTACAGACATAGCAAGACCCCTTTTTCCCTTCGGCCTTTGCCGTATAGTTAGCAAATCTCCACCACATATTCGTGGCATAGGCATGGGGTGTATCATCATTCTCAAGCCACGTTTCATTACCTGTACTTATAAAGTTGGTACAAGTAACAACGTGTCAGAATGACCAGTGTCCATATCATTTGTCCTCATAACATGGCGCACAACTATCAGGAATGATGATTGTAGACTCTTGCTTCTCCTTCCGCCTCTTCCGCACCTCGACTCCTCTCTCAGCTCCTCGAACTCGATCCAGCTGCAGATACGATCACAGATCCCCTCCTGTCTCCGGAGCCGCCTTTAGCCTGCTTGCATGGATCCACTGTGGCTGGAAATCAGTCAGCACCCCTGTCCGCGTCACAGCGATGACAGTCGCAGGTCCAAGATACTTTGGCTCTCCGAGCTTTGGAGGTTTCAGGCACTTTTAATCAACACCGGTTGGCCTGGAGCAAAAGAATGAGTCGGCTTCTCTGCAGGAAGAGGGAGAGAGAGAGAAACATCACCATTTATGCTATTTAAAGTTTTGACCAGGGAATCCACGTAATCCGCGATGATCACCTCCGTGTCACTTGTGGAGAGATTACCAGCACGACCCTTATCCCACGGGGTGGGGAACGGTCTGCCCATTAGTATTTCAAATGGAGACATCTTTGTTGTCGATGAGGGGGACATTCTTATTTCTGCCAATACTGCAGGTAGTACGTCGACCCAATTTCGGCCTGTCTCCATGCATGCTTTCGTAATTCGATCTTTTATCGTTTGATTCAAACGTTCCGCTACCGAACACGACTGGGGATGATAGGGTATGTTCAGATGCCAGTTAATATCTAGCTCTTTAGCTAGCAACTGGGTAACCTTGGAGGTAAACGGTGTACCATTATCGCTTTCTATAACCGTTGGTATACCAAAACGAGGTATAATCTCCTTAGCAAGTACCTTCACTACAGTTTGTGCATTTTCTCTTCCACACGGGAAGAGGCCATTTGGAGAAACGGTCCACTAGCACAAGCATATATTTGTGATTTCCACAAGGAGGCATGATTGTAAAGTCTATTTGTAAATGCTGGAATGGCAGTTCCGGGTGTGTAAGAGAATCATGTTTACTAGCTTTATGTCGATTGGTCTTAGCACAGATCAAACAAGCATCCAATAACAACAAGGTATTTTTTCTTACATTTGCTATACAATACGATTGATTCAAATTTTGAATCACTTTCTCTTTTGACGCATGTGAGACACCATGATAGTGTTTGCATAGGATAACAATGATAGAGGCTGGCAGAGCGATCCTGCCCTGCTTATCTCTCAAAATACCTGCTTGATCCGGTTTTGCCTCATTCGCTGCCCAGTGGTTTAGATCACTTTGAGTGGGGTTTGCCTGTAATAGTTTAATATCCAAATCATTAGTCAACACAAAGGACATCATGGGTACCTCTGTGCCTGCTTTGCCAACATGTGGACTTGATATGACATCCCTAGCTGCCCATTTAGCTACTTCGTCTGCAAGTCTATTTCCCCTTGCCTCTTCTGACTCTCCTGATGCATGCCCAGTTACTTTTATCACAGCCAATTTTGCCGGTAACTGTGCTGCATGAATCAGTTCATCCACAACACTGTGGTTGGGATATGGGTTTTCCTTCTGAAGTTTTAAAATCCCTTCCTTCCAACAGTTTGGCAAAATCATGTACAATTCCATATGCATATTTGGAATCGGTGTATAGATTGATACACTGATCTTTTGCCAATTAACAAGCTCTTGTTAACGCAATTAATTATGCCACTTGTGCTGATTTATATGGCAAAGAATAGGCCTCAATGACACAGTCAGATAATTCAACAATCGAATACCCACACCAATATTCATTATCATTTGGTTTATAGCAAGATCCATCTACATACCAATGTTTCCCCTCCTCCAGGACAGATGCGGACACATCTGGCCTGCAAGCCGTCAAATTATGAATCCTGGCTAGGCAGTCATGATCGCTGTCCTCAAATTCACCCTGCAATAACAACTTATGCAAACATAAGGTTGGGCCATGAACTACGGAAGTTGGTTTCAATGTTAAATTAGCAGTAGCTAATAATATTGCTTCATAGCCAGAACGTCGTTGAGCAGTCATATGCTGAGTAGAAATGTTGTGCATAATAGCTCCTACCTGATGAGAGGTGT
This sequence comes from Sinocyclocheilus anophthalmus, assembly GCA_018155175.1. Taxonomy (NCBI): domain Eukaryota; kingdom Metazoa; phylum Chordata; class Actinopteri; order Cypriniformes; family Cyprinidae; genus Sinocyclocheilus; species Sinocyclocheilus anophthalmus. The sequence goes on along the minus strand of JADLZN010008892.1, from coordinate 78,785 downwards.
GCACTATCAGTGGATGTGACAACACTATACGTTCTGCATCCTGCAACATGATCGCCGCTGCAGCCACTGCGCGCAGACAGGCTGGAAGCCCTCTAGCCACCGAGTCTAGGGTTTTTGACAAATACGCTACTGGGCGATAAATGCCCCCGTGCTCCTGGGCCAAGATTGCGGCGGCTGTTCCCCCACCTTCGTGCACGTACAAATGAAAGTCAGTTGTATATGTCGGTAGGCCAAGGGCAGGTGGCCTTGTCAAGGATGCTTTCAAATGGCTGAATGCGTGGTCCATCTCTGCTGTCCATGCAATGTCATCAGAGTCCTGCACGGTGGCTGCTCTCAAGATTTTGTCATACATGGAACAGTTCGGCACCCACGCTCTGCAATAGTTCACCAAGCCCAGGAAGCTTTGCATTAGCTTCTTCGTGGAGGGCCGTTTGTACGTAGCAATGGCTTTGATACGATCAGCAGACAGTTTTATTGTACCTTGTGACAATTCATGTCCGAGGTACTCCACCCTCCTCTGAACCCACTGAAGCTTTTCTCTTGATGCCTTGAACCCAGCTTCTGCCAGGATGTTGCAGACGATGCTGGAGGCAGCAGCACACTGGTCCGCAGAGGCACCAGTAACAAGGATGTCGTCTGCGTATTGTAGCAGACAGGTATCAGGAGGGAGTTGAGCATCCGCTAACGTCGCGTGCACTACGGCGGCGAACACAGCCGGAGAATCTCTCAGGCCCTGAGGCAATCTAGACCAGCTAAGTTGAGCATGGTCAAAGGTGAAGGCGAACAGCGGCTGCGAGACAGGATCTACAGGAATGGAAAAGAATGCAGAGCATAGATCAATAACTGTGAAATAGGCATGTGAACTAGGAATAGAATTAAGTATTGTGTGCACATCAGGTACAATAGGAGCCAATGGTTTAATTATGTCATTAATCTTTCTAAGATCCTGTGTCAATCGCCAGGAACCATTCGCTTTTCTTATTGGATTGATCGGTGTATTGTAGGGTGAGTGAGTCTTGATCAGAATGCCTTGTGCCAGCAAATTTTCTATAATAGGCCGAATCCCATCGATTTTTTCTTTGGAGAGAGGATATTGTTTACAATAGACTGGTGTGTGTCTGGTCAGAGTAGCCGCATAAGGGCGGACATCTATGAGGCCCGCATCATCCTTATGCTCCGCCCACAAGCGAGGGTTGACATCCACCAGTTCCGGTAAGGCTGCAGTTGCAGCCTCACCCTCAGTGGTCGCACTTCCTGTTTCAACAGTCAGAGAATAGACAGAAGGAAACATGAGTTGCAGAGAATTATTCTGAAATGTAATATGAGCACCCAATTTATGCAGCAAATCTCTACCCAAAAGGCAAAATGGAGCATCAGGTATTATCGCAAATGCGTGCATCTTAAACAAAGAAGGATTGTCTTTAGAAGTTACCGGTAAAGTTGGTGTCATTTCACAACGTACAGGGACACCGGAAATTCCCACAGAGTTTTCCTACAAGCGTTAGCGAAGTGTCCCGCAATGCCACAATAATAACAGACTTTCGACCCTGCTGCCTGATTTGGACGTGCTTTGACAACAGTATTAAGCTGCATCATTGCTGTAGGTTTCCCTCGGGAGGCCTCAAAAGCCCCCGCGGTGGAAAGCTCACGCAGTCTCCGAGACAAAGCGTCAACAGAAATATCTGTTATATTCGAAGTTGTCAAACGAACCAATTGTGCGATTTCTTTTTGCATGTTATTCAAAAACGTACTGACAAACAAAGGAGAATGTTGATCTAATGGAATGGCAGATTCTTCAGTCCAAGCATGCTTAAATCGATTGAAAAATGCAACAGGATTTTCGCCCGCTTTCTGTTTCGTGTTTGCAGCATGCGACAAATCTTGCTTAGCCGAAGACAACTTCACCAGAAATGCAGTCAATTGTCTGAAAAATTCTTTTAGCTTTTCCACATCAGCCCAAACCCATGCCTCATCCTCATCATCCGAATCAACTATTTGCAACGTTCGGAAAGATTTTGGTTGTGACAGATCTAATGGTTTATCACCTTTTGATAAAGCACCGTGGCGAGATGGCGGCGCATCCCGTTTAGGACTTAAAGCATCAATCTCTGCAATCAACTCTTCCTCTGTAATTTCTGGTGGCAGTGTTTTAGTCAAAATGAAGCGATAATCACGCCCAGTCAATTGACTGTACGCGGTTAAACGCTTCAATACAGACACATATTGATGCGGACACCGTAAAGGATCTGGCAAATCTTTAGCAATCGCGACAGCATCAGACATTGCCAGCGGGGTTATTTTAAACCCGTCTGGAATCTGCACAAATGGGTATAAATCAGTTGCACTAGGTAGTTGCGGGTACAGACGATTAGGAGTTAATTTTTCTTGTTCAGGCTTTGTAACAGTATCATACCGAGGCGGGGCCGAGCTGGGAGAGTCAACATGGGACATTTGAAAAAAATGATTTTTTATCAGTCGTTTTAACCTGATCTGGCCCTTTATCCCAATAAGGTTTCATTTTTTTCCACACATTATATGATTCTTTCATATAATCATAGTCCCAAGACGGATCACCCCAGCCGTCCTTCACCATCGATTTGGCTGCCTTCATATCTTTATCTTTGAACGAGCCATCACGAGGAAACGAAACACAAAATAGAGACCGCGGTCTTGTATTAACTTTTTGATATTTTGGCCAAAAGAAAGCTTTCAATTCTGTGTTATTCATGAAATCACTTAAAGGACCGAGAACATTCAAGGCAAGAGTGAGCAATTATAATCTTTTAATCCACTAATCCATTTACTTAGAAATAGATAAACCGAAAGCTTCCCACTCTTCTTCCCACATCCAAAAAGTGAGGAAAACAGATTGATGCCAAATATAACACAATCAAATTGCAAACGAGAATAAATAAAATTTCTCTTACAGACAGGAAGAAAAAGAAAATATTTTCTTACCTGTCTTTTTGAGAAACTCCGGAAGGACGAGCCCCCATTTGTTAGTAATTAACAACGGTCCCTCTAGATTCTGTTTTTGCCACCTGGAAAATTCTCAGTCCCTCAAAGTGTATATACGGCCGGGAAGCAAGAAAACACACATTAAATTGTATTCTCAATACTTCAATTTTATTCATAGAAACAAAGATATTATATAGGCATATGTCGAGGGGAGTTTCAACCCTTTAACCAATGAGGATATAGATGACATACATATAGGATCTTTGGCCAAGAACATGTTTTTATATAAAATGGCCACATGTACAGGAATATATGGACATATTAGGAATAGACTTGGCGAAGGTTGCTGAACTATCTCCATAGTTCAGCATGAACCCCATTACCTTGGAGTCCTAGCTATCGTGTCCTCGTTTGAACATTTGAACCCAGAAAAGCTAATGCATACATGTGCGCATGCGTACCTCAAATATGAGTAAGAGATATTAAAACATAATACAAGAGAGAGAGAGCAGATGGAGGAGGGGGGGAATCAGAGAGAGACAACAGTGCTGTACAGGGAGGGCGAGTGAGAGAGAGGAAAGGAAAAAAGAAAAGGAGGGGTGAAAACATCTGGAACCAATAAAGACAGAGAGTGTTTTCTAACAGATAGTATTTTATTGTATTTGAGATTTTTTTTTTTTAAAAAAATAAATTTGAATTATTTAGAATAATAAATGCAGTGGATATAGAAAAGAATCACCCTCCTTTAAAACAATCACATTTTGTTGCTTTGCAGTCTGAAATGAAGACGGTCACAGTTTTTGTTTTATCCATCTGTATTTACTCAGTGCTGCTTATAATATCCAAGTGAAAGACATCACACTAACATTTCAGAAAAACTGTTTGTGGACTGCAGTCTTCAAGTTATTCCACAGATTTTCAGTGGTGTTTAAGTCTGGGCTCTGACTAGGCCATGCAAGGACATTCACCTTTTTCTCCTTCAACCACTGTGTGTGCTCAGTTTTGCTGTGTGCTTTGGGTCATTGTCATGTTGGAAGGTAAATTTTCTTCCCATTGACAGCTTTCTGGCAGAGGGCAGCAGATTTTCCTCAAGAATTTGACAGTATTTTGCCCCATCCATTTTTCCTACTATCCTGACAAGTGCTCCAGTCCCTGCTGCAGAGAAAACCCCCATAACAGGATATTATCACCTCCATGCTTTACTGGAGGAATGCGGTTATTTGGATGGTGAGCTGTATTGGATTTCCACCAGACATATAATTTGGTGTTGAGGCCAAATAATTCAATTTTAGTCTCATCTGCTTCAGAATTTTCAAGGTGTGTTTTGGCAAAGCTCAGTCATGACTGCATGTGGCCTTTCTTGAGGAGTGGCTTTTTTCTTGCAACCCTCCCATACAAGCCACATTTGTGGAGAATTTGTGATATTGTTGTCACAAGCACACAATGACCACTCTTTGTCATAAATTCCTGCAACTGCTTCAGAGTTGCTGTAGGCCTCTTGGTAGCCTCTGATCCAGGGAGGGTCTGTGTTGTACCAAATACCTTCCACTTCTTAATAACATACTTCACTGTTTTTCTAGGCATTGATAAAGCCTTTGACATTTTTTTTGTATCCATCTCCTGATTTGTGCCTGTCCACAACTTTCTCCCGGAGATCTTTTGACAGTGCCTTGCTACCCATAGTTGATCGTTTGCTTCAGTTGCACTACCTACCAAGGACTGAAATGCTCCAGGAAAGCTCTTTTCATGCTGAGCTAATCAAAATGACCACAGCTGATCACAGTTGAAAGTCAAATGGCTTTGTGTGCCATTAAGAAGGTGATTAGCAACACCTGATTGAGTTTACAAGTCATTTTTAGGAGGGGGGTGATCCTTTTTCCAACTGAGTGATTGTTTTTTTTTCTGACATGTTGGTGTTATTTCTTTCACTTGGATATTATAAGTTGCACTGAGTAAATACAGTTCGATAAAACAATAAAGGGGGGTGATTCTTTTCTATACCCACTGTGCATACGTATATATATATGTATAAAGTAAGTATATATATCTATATAATAATATCTATATAATACACACAGGTGCATCTGTGCATCTCCATAAATTATAATGTCGTGGAAAAGTTAATTTATTTAAGTAATTCAACTCAAATTGTGAAACTCGTGTATTAATAAATTCAGTGCACACAGACTGAAGTAGTTTAAAAGTCTTTGTTCTTTTAATTGTGATGATTTTGGCTTACATTTAACAATTTGTTTACCAACAAATTTTGGAGCACTTCATGCTTCCTTCTGCTGACCAGCCCCCCCCCCTTTTTGGAAGATGCTGATTTCATTTTTCCAGCAGGATTTGGCACCTGCCCACACTGCCAAAAAGCACCAAAAGTTGGTTAAATGACCATGGTTTTGGTGTGCTTGACTGGCCAGCAAACTCACCAGACCCCTGAACCCCATAGAGAATCTATGGGTATTGTCAAGAGGAAAATGAGAAACGAGACGAAAAAATGCATATGAGCTGAAGGCCACTGTCAAATAAACCTGGGTTTCCATACCACCTCAGTAGTGCCACAAACTGATCACCTCCATGCCACGCCTAATTGAGGCAGTAATTAAAGCAAAATTAGCCCCTACCAAGTATTGAGTGCATGTGCAGTAAATGAACATACTTTCCAGAATGCCAACCATTCACTAAAAATGTTTTTTTATTGGTCTTATGAATATTCTAATTTGTTGAGATAGTGAATTGGTGGGTTTTTGTGAAATTAAAATAACCAAAGACTTAAACTATTTCAGTCTGTGTTCATTGAATTTATTTAATACACGAGTTCACAATTTGAGTTGAATTACTGAAATAAATAACTTTTCCACGACATTCTAATTTAATGAGATGCACCTGTATATACATTTGGCTGGCACCTTTTCACAAAAACCCCACCACCAATTCCAAACTTCTCACAAAATTCGACTAAAGGGAAATGCTTCATAAGACCAATAAAAATTTTTTTAGTGAATTGTTGGCCTTCTGGACAGTATGTTCATTTACTGTACATGTACCCAATACTTGGTTTGGCCTCCTTTTGCATGAATTACTGCATCAGTGCGGCGTGGCATGGAGACAATCAGCCTGTGGCACTGCTCAGGTGTAATGGAAGCCTAGGTTGCTTTGATAGCGGCCTTCAGGTCATCTGCATTTTTTGGTCTCTTGTTTCTAATTTTCCTTTTGATAATACCCCATAGATTCTCTATGGGTTTCAGGTCAGGCGAGTTTGCAGGCCAATCAAGCACCGTAACACCATGGTCATTGAACCAGCTTTTTGTACCTTTGGCAGTGTGGGCAGGTGCAAAGTCCTGCTGGGAAATGAAATCAGCATCTCCATAAAGCTTGGCAGCAGAAGGAAGCATGAAGTGCTCCAAAATTTCCTGTAGATGGCTGCGTTGACTGTGGACTTCAGAAAACACAGTGGACCAAAGTCCTCTTTTCAGATGAAAGTAAATTTTGCATTTCATTTGGAAATCAAGGTCCCAGAGGCTGGAGGAAGAGTGGAGAGGCACAGAAAACATGTTGCTTGAAGTCCAGTGTGAAGTTTCCACAGTCAGTGATGATTTGGGCTGCCATGTCATCTGCTGGTGTTGGTCCACTGTGTTTTCTGAAATCCACAGTCAACGCAGCCATCTACCAGGAAATTTTAGAGCACTTCACGCTTCCTTCTGCTGACAAGCTTTATGGAGATGCTGATTTAATTTTACAGCAGGATTTGGCACATGCCCACACTGCCAAAAGCACAAAAAGCTGGTTCAATAACCATGGTGTAACTGTGCTTGATTGGCCAGCAAACTCGCCTGACCTGAACTCCATAGAGAATCTATGAGGTATTGTCAAGAAGAAAATGAGAAACACCCCAGACCCAACAATGCAGTTGACCTGAAGGCCGCTATCAAAGCAACCTGGGCTTCTATTACACTTGAGCAGTGCCACAGGCTGATTGTCTCCATGCCACGCCGCACTGATGCAGTAATTCATGCAAAAGGAGGCCCAACCAAGTATTGAGTACATGTACAGTAAATTAACATAGTTTCCAGAAGGCCAACAATTCACTTAAAAATTTTTTTATTGGTCTTATGAAGTATTCTAATTTGTTGAGATAGTGAATTGGTGGGTTTTTGTGAAATGTGAGCCAAAATCATCCCAATTAAAAGAACCAAAGACTTAAACTATTTCAGTCTGTGTGCATTGAATTTATTTATTACATAAGTTTTACAATTTGTTTTGAATTACTGAAATAAATGAACTTTTCCACGACATTCTAATTTATTGAGATGCACCTGTAAAAAATATATTTAACCTGACACATGTATGTTTACTTCTAAATAAGAACATATATTATTATTAGTAATAATAAATTACACAAACACATACTGTAACTTTTTTGTATATATCCATCCATTTTTAAACGTAGGCAAAACTGCAGAGATATTTTTATAATATTTAAATTTATATTTAGGCTTTATTTAGATAATAAATAATCCCAGGATATCTCAAAAGCCTACAATCAGACTTAAGTATCTGAGTATTACTTCTGTACTTCTAAATACATTGCAGAAGTTCCCTGGTCCCAGAATGTGTGTGCCAGGCATAGTGTGCGTTTGTTTGTTGAAAGCAATGAATGTGATTGTGTTTGTGCCTGTGACTGTCCTTCCTTCTTTCTCTGCCTTTTTCATCATTCAGATTACCATCAAGGACTCCTCCCACTGTCCTTAAATCACACTCTTCAGGCCGTATCTCTCATTCTTGTTCTGTACCTCTTTCCTCTGATGAACTGCTGGGCTGGACCGACTTCTGATCCACAAGTGACCTTACTGTCCAGCTGACAGATAGTCATTTATATCTGCACAGTTTACACACACACCTACCCACCCGTGCACATTCTTTCCTTCCCTTGGAGGCAGACACCAGTGTTTCCTGCACTGCTAAACTACAGCGTGATGGCAAAAGATAGTTGTGACTTTGCGGTCTTAATTTAAGAATGAAAGACCTAAATGCAGCACATATACATATACAAACCAATTCACTAGAATAAGTTAGATATTTCAAACAGCATTCGAGTATGGGCTGTGAAGGACTATTTAATTTCTTGGTTCTACCTCTAACAAGACATCTTCTTGATGAATGAACAATGAACTGAGTCATGAGTAAATGAGTAAATGATTCAATGATTCATTCCTTAAACACAAATTTAACTTGCAAAACGAGTCACTGAATGAAATTGATTTTAGTGAACAGTCACATGGGATCCATCAGAGCAGTTACTAAAAAATTCTAAATAATAAATAATAAAGACACGTTTACAAAAATATTATTTTGTTTAATATGTAATTCCATTGGACTTGAGAGAAAAAAACAGATTTCAGTAAATAATATACGACTAGCATATCCATAACTCTCAGTGCCCTGATTCTTCACTTTCTAAATCACACATACACACCAAACTTCAAAGAAAAAAGGTCAGCTTTCAAACACTTCTGTGCATCAAAGCAGGAAAATATGAGCGGCAAAAAAGGAATCAGTACAGAGTGATAACAAAAGGAAGGATAGTTTCAGTGTGAATCTATAGACGAATAAGTGACTCCAATCCTTTATGTGCTCATGTCTACCAGAAGTGATTTCTCTAAGAGCACAGTAATAACACCTTCCTATATCTCAAGAAATGAGAATGGCTCTACATCGAACTACAGACCTGAGCTAAAAGAACAAACAAAAATAATGCACTGAACGAAAGATGCTCTGCAGCTCTCACTCACCTGGGAGCGCAGATACAAGCAAACAAACCGGAATGGTTCTCTAGACTAGAATGCATTTATAAAACATGCAGTACAACATACTAGAGAGGTTTTTATTATTTTTGTGCACTTTTTTTACCATTTATAATTACACTTAAAACAGGAAGCGATAAGAGAGAGAATGGGATTTGGAAATGATGCAAGCCGGATTCGAACTTGAATATCCCCCATGATCAATACAGCTCAATATGTCTGAGCACACTGGCTTTGATGATTATACAATGCTTAAACTTGAGGAAAAGAAAACTAGTAACAACAAACCTCTACAATCGCTATGCCACAGACAGAGCAATCAATACAGGATATAAATAAATAATATTTGCACATCTTTTCACAGTTGTTGTTTGCCGTCCCTTTTTTGTGCTGGTGGTTTAAAATTCCACCTGCTTTCTAAACCTTGACAGATAAAAGACCAAATTGGACTGGAGAGTTTTTGAAAATGATCTTGAACCTAGTGAATGGAAGAGGTCCAGACTGTTGGAGAAAAACACAGTGACAATGGTACATTACACACACACTGTATTTTCAGCTACATTCACACTGACAGTGACTAGATTGAGGGAGGTTATTGATATTCTTCTTAGTTCTAAGTTCTTCTACTGCTAAAGTTATTATATACACACCATATCATTCAATATCAGAGATGGTTGTAATTATATTTATGGGCAATATGATATATTGGTCAATATTGAATTGTAATACGTTTAGATGATCATTGCCATTATCTAATACTCATTTATAGTTAATCTTTAAAAGCCCTAATGATTTAATACCATCAATTCTAAAAAAGAATACCAATTCTTTATACCGTACATTATAAATTTAAATTCACTTGTAGCATTTAAAACTACTGATTTCAGTTTTTAATTTTAGTTGTTTATTTTATTATTTATTTTTTTTAAACAGAAATATGACTAAATATCAGCAGTTATCAGTTAATTATGGGCTCATCAGTAAAGTTCATATTTTTATATAGTCAAATCTCTATTGAAAGTCACAAATATCAGATTATTTGTCCTGAGATTTTGCCCACTATGTTACACCACAATGCTGCCTGTTAAAAACACAGAGAGGGGCACTAAACATGGCACTTACCAGAATATTTTTATCCTGACATTTGACCCCTGCAGTGTAAAACCCGTAAACAATGAACAGCACGCTAATAGCTGCTTTTAAGATAACAGATGAAAACACCTTGCTGCCTCTCTATGCTCTGGGGGGCTGTGTGGTTGCTGTGTGTGTGTGTGTGGTTGTTGATGTGTGTGTGTGTGTGTGTGTGTTGTGGGTGTGTGTGTGTGTGTGTGTTGTGGTGTGTTGTGTTGTGTTGTTGTGTGTGTTGTGTTGTGTGTTGTGTGTGTGTGTTGTGTTGTGTTGTGAAGAGACACATATGGTTTCCATTGTGTTCAAATCTACTGCACTCAAAGCATAGGGTTGAGAAAAATACATGTGTGGAAATACATATAAATACACATAAAACTATCAAATCTCAGACAAAATCTGCATATAAACACCAGGCAAGGCTACATTTAAGACTAAAAACACTTTTGCATCTCTTCCAGGAAATGTTATATTCACTCAGATACACTGGAAGAAAACAGCAGACCTGAAACATAATTGATTTAACTGGAATGTGAAAAGAGCATTAAGACTCACTCTTACGCACATTAACATACAAATTGTTCAACTGTGTATATTAGTTCCTCAAGGTCACACAAGGTTTGTCACTGTGTGTGTAAATGAATGTGCTTTTCATGTGTTTTGCTAGGGGTGATTTCAAAAGCTGCCAAGTTAAGTTACAGACAAGCAATGAGACCCTCAAAACGGATCATTTTGCCATTTTGCACCCATGGCTGCATGAGACGCTTTACTAACGCTGCAGTAACACTGTGACACACAAGATCTATATTGCCACACAGAACAAAAGCTGATGAAATGCCTTCCGAATTTTTCTTTCCTCAATTTCCCCTTGAGGATCGATACAGTGTGACTGTCTATTCATGAAGCAAGAGGCTGGAGCATATATGCATAATAACATAAACATGATAAATCATTATATGTTGGATTATTAATGGCTGAAAATGTGGTCATGCACTCAAAGCTCAATCAATACGGTCCAGATCAATACAGGACAAGGGACGGAGGTAATGAAGAATAAAAAGAGACGTACTGAGGGATGAAGAGAAGACGAATGAGCTGATGGAAAGAAATAAGATAGTGACATATGAAATATGATAGGAAGAAAAAAAAACTGAGGAAGAAAAACAGGCCAACTCATTAAAATACACTGCAAGTGATTTGATCACAAAACTACTTGGAAATGCTAAAAATGCATCGTAACGGCTAATGTAAAGCAAACAAACTAATATACAGTACACACTACCATTTGGAAGTTTGGGCTCAGCATTTATTTAGTGAAAAATACCATAAAACGTAAGATTGTGAAATATAAATGCAACTTAATATGTTTATGTTTTCTACTGTTTTCTATTTTAATATATTTTAAAATGTATTTTATTCCTGTTATGGCAAAGCTGAATTTTCTGCATCATTACTCCAGTCTTCAGGGTCCATATCCTTCAGAAAGCATTTAATCTGCGATTTGGTGGCTCCAAGAAACAATTCCTCTTATTATCAATGTTGAAAACTGATGTGCTGCTTAATATTTTGGTGGAAACTGTGATATTTGTTTTTTTCCAGATTCTTGGTCATGGATTCATAATGTTGGTTCAGCTCATGTCTTTCCCAACCAACCAGTACAGGTGCATACGCAATACATTAGAATGTCGTGGAAAAGTTCATTATTTCAGTAATTCAACTCAAATTGTGAAACTCGTGTATAAATAAATTCAATGCACACAGACTGAAGTAGTTTGTGATGATTTTGGCTCACATTTAACCCACCAATTCACTATCTCAACATATTAGAATATGGTGACATGCCAATCATCTAATCAGCTCAAAACACCTGCAAAGTTTTCCTGGGCCTTCAAAATGGTCTCTTAGTTTGGTTTACTAGGCTACACAATCATTGGGGAGACTGCTGATCTGACAGTTGTCCAGAAGACAATCATTGACACTCTTCACAAGGAGGGTAAGCCACAAAACATTCATTGCCAAAGAAGCTGGCTGTTCACAGATTTCTGTATCCAAGCATGTTAACAGAAAGTTTAGTGGAAGGAAAAAGTGTGGAAGAAAGATGCACAACCAACCGAGAGAACCGTAGCCTTATGAGGATTGTCAAGAAAAATTTATTCAAGAATTTGAGTGAACTTCACATGGAATGGTCTGAGGCTGGGGTCAAGGCATCACGAGCCACCACACACAGACGTGTCAAGAAATTTGGCTACAGTTGTCGTATTCCTCTTGTTAAGCTATTCCTGAACCACAGACAACGTCAAAGGTGTCTTACCTGGGCTAAGGAGAAGATGAACTGGACTGTTGCCCAGTGGTCCAAATTCCTCTTTTCAGATGAGAGCAAGTTTTGTATTTTCATTTGGAAACCAAGGTCCTAGAGTCTAGAGGAAGGGTGGAGAAGTTGTAGTCCAAGTTGCTTGAAGTCCAGTGTTTAGTTTCCACAGTCTGTGATGATTTGGTGGTGCAATGTCATCTGCTGGTGTTGTCCATTGTGTTTTTTGAAAACCAAAATCACTTCACCCGTTTACCAACAAATTTTGGAGCACTTCATGCTTCCATCTGCTGACAAGCTTTATAGAGATGCTGATTTCATTTTCCAGCAGGATTTGGCACCTGCCCACCCTGCCAAAAGCACCAAAAGTTGTGTTAAATGACCATGGTGTTGGTGTGCTTGACGGACCAGCAAACTCACCAGACCTGAACCCCATATGGGGTATTGTCAAGAGGAAAATAAGAAACAAGAGACCAAAAAATGCAGAGAGCTGAAGCACTGTCCAAGAAACCTTTTGCTTCCATACCACCTCAGCAGTGCCACAAACCTCCATGCCACGCCGAATTGAGGCAAAATTAAAGCAAAAGGAGCCCCTACCAAGTACTGAGTACATGTACAGTAAATGAACATACTTTTCAGAAGGCCAACAATTCACTAAAAAAAAAATTTTTTATTGGTCTTATGAAGTATTCTAATTTGTTGAGATATTGAATTGGTGGGTTTTGATAAATGTGAGCCAAAATCATCACAATTAAAAGAACCAAAGACTTAAACAACTGCAGTCTGTGTCCATTAAATTGATTTAATAGACGAGTTTCACAATTTGAGTTGAATTACTGAAATAAATGAACTTTTCCATGACATTCTAATTTATTGAGATGGACCTGTATATGACTTTCCTTTTTTCAAAAAGCAAAATTCTTGAGTCAGATTATTTCAATGAATTCCCAAAATCAAAATGATTTGTTAATGAACTGAACTGATCTTAATCCTGAGCTACAACTTCCACACTGACATCATCTGAAAAATGGAAAAATATCTAATACATTTTGGTCTGTTCCTCACAAAAAGCTATCAGGACTTAGAATATGGACCATGAATTACATAGACCACATTACTGATCCCTTTATGGTTCTTTCACATACTTTTTAAAGCTTGAAAGACTCATTCATTGTATTTGCATTGAAAAGAGTGAGCAAGATATTATTTAAAATGTTCTGTGTTCCATGGACAGAGAAAAAATCATGAAGGCCTGGAACAACATAAGGGGGATACAATTTCGATTTTGGGTGAACTAATCCTTTAACACCAGGAATAAGCAGCAATAAATCTCAGCTGACCACTTGTGATCGAAACAGCAAGACAGATAAGTGTAAGTATAAACAGGACCAAACACAAAAAAGTACTGAGCAAAAGAAGAAGAAAAGAGAGTTTGCAAGGAATAGAGGGAGTAAAGACAGGTAGTGAGGAATGGCACGAGTGGAAGAACGAGAAAAGAGAGGTAGTGAGGTATGGAGGGGGAGGAGAGGTGGGTATATTGAGGGATAAACGTGTAAAGAACTGGACATTGAGCAGAAGGCAGAAAATCAATGGTGAATAGCGGCTAAAGTGGAATCTGAACTCTGCCTGAAGTCATAGAGTGAGACGGAGGAACAAGCGGAGAGTAAGGACGCAAGAGAAAGATGGGATGAAGGTAGAAAAAGGCAATATGAGCACAGACACAGAAAACGAATCTGCAGCAGGCAGAGTAGCCACAAGCTAATTAAGTCAGAGGAGCAGAGGAAATCAATCGATTCAGGAGAAAAATCGAGGTTGTAATCAAGAGATTAGCTCAGGAGCCATCAATTTCACAACAACTTGCTAATGATCACTAAAGCAGAGGCATGAAACTAAAGATTCAAAAATATATGGAAATACTTTTTGGAGTTGCAATCAACAGCCGTTGGGCAACAGCTAACAATGTAATTATTATATATTTCAAAATAAGTCCCCATTTGAGATATAAGGAATATTTATGTATGTAACGAATCAGCTCATGGGAAATATGAATAATTAACCATAACTAGTTATAATTAATTATGAATATTTTAGATCCGCTGTAGATATTTTGCTGACCTCTCAGGGTCAACTGTCTTTTCAATTCTAAGAACTTTAATTTCCTGGTTAAGGGAAATAACGTTCTTACTGTAAAACTCTACACAGAGCTTGTAGCATCATCTGCATGATAAGTGGACTCCAGTTAAAGCCAAACATGAACCAATTCGTGCAATGTGAATGCAAGTACGCGTTTTATTACCTCCATAAACATTACACTAGTCTAACATACTACTAAACACATACAAATAGGTCTAACACCACATAAACACATACAACCGTCTAACATACAGTTGGTATTGGAAAGGGTTAAAGTTTAACTCAGTATAGAAAGAGGCATAAAGAATGAATTTTTGGAACCATTTGCTTATTCAGCAGATCTACACCTGAGGGAACCGTCAGATTCTTAGTTCAAACACACCTTTGGAAAAAGGTGCAAATGATACCTAATGTAACAATTAATAAGACTAAGTTTGAGACTTGCGAGTCGCGCCTCTCTGTCTGCAAGAGATATCCTGCTGCAATCGTAGGCCAAGATCTGCTGAAGTTGTTTGATGAGAAAAGAACCAGTTTGCTTCAGGAGTAACTTGATGATGAAAGGACAAGGCCGAAACCATGGCACGTAACTTGTGATGTTCTGGACGTTGGAACTGCACATCTTCTTCGAAAACCTGCAGGACCCCCGACTGGAGGGTCCCTGGAGCCGGGCCTTGAAGGTCGGAGAAGATCCCCGCCTTTCAAGATGGGCTTGTCCAATGAGAAAGATTGAAATTCCAAGCGGGAGGTGGCAATTGCTGGAGGGTTTTACGACCCTTTGTCTCTAAGTATGGTAATTTGCAAATGGACTTGAATCTAAATTATTAAAGGTTCTCAGGACCCTAATATATATATTGCCTGTGTACCAACATATAATATACATGCTCATTTAGATGATCAGAAGGTGAATTCATAGATACTAAATGTGGTAGGGTTATATATATGTAAGCTGAGAGGAGTGTGTTTCGATTATAAGTCTGCGTAACAGTATACAATTTCAAAGACAAAATACACGATGACAATAATATACCCAATGGGCTGAAGGATCATGTGTTTCATTCAAAGAAAGGTTTTCCTATGAATTAATTAGTAGAAAAGTCCATTTCTACACTGCCTCTTGCCCTGGGACATGCAGGGATTTTCCCTGCTTTGCATTCCTTTGGCCAATAAACCCAGTAATATCAGTGTTGGTTGCCATGCAACAAAAGGGGCCTGTTTCGGCCTCCTGGGGTGTTACGCATTCAGGGGGGAAGGGTCCATGGGTCCTCATATGGCTTGTTAACTGAGGGTGTTACAGAGTATTTGTTTAAATCTAGCTAACAAAATATATATTGTGTGTTTGATTGGTCCAGACGCTACATGTATGTATGCATGTATTAAAGTACATTTTTTGTTCCTTTGACTTTTATCTATAAACCACAAAAGAATATATTTTTAAGATGTTTCAACTACTTTTGTCCATTCAATTTAAGTTAGTGTTCAAATCAACATTGGATTCTTCACGCCGACTGTATGGAACAAAAAACCCAGATCCACTGTTCAAAATATCTTTTTTTTCTCCTACAGAAATGGAAATACTTTCTGTTTTAGAGGTTTAAAGGAAGAGTTCACTCAAAAATGAAAATTACTCACCCATCAGGCATCCAAACGTAATGAGTTGTTTCTTCTTTGGAACAGATTTGGAGAAATGTAGCATTACATCATTCTGACGGCACTCATTTTCTGCAGAAGATCCACTGGTGAGCAAGTGATGGAATGCTACATTTCTCCAACTCTGTTTCTGCTGAAGAAACAAACTCATCTACATCTTGGATGGCCTGAGGGTGAGTACATTTTCAGCAAATTTTCAATTATTACCATTTATAGAGAAATGGTGCAGAAAATAAGGCTCTTTATGATCCTATTGAAATATTCTCTTCTCAAATGTCAAAAATGTACATGATCACCAGATTTAATAACAGTTTAGACGATTCTATTACAAGTTTATCACTTTTAAAACTAAGCAATATACTAGCAACTCATTCATAACTGGTAGTATATCTCACAGTGCAGAGAGATGACCTTCTAAAAGGCTAATTAATAAATAATTACTGTTTGCTTTATTATGGCCATATTAATGACACAGCTAACAAAAGCTTGCCCAATATGGGGCACTGATTAAAGAGCAGATGAATAATTGAGACGTTAGCGAAAGTAATTAAATATTCACAAGTCTAAATCAAAGCCAAGAGCGTGACTTTCAGGTCTTGTTTACATATTTTGTGCTCATGAGCTAATTTTTACTCTCAAATTTCCTTTTTAAAAATTTATAAAGCAGCACAAACAGAGATTCTTCTTCACAGATTTAAACAGTAGACAAACTCCAAAGACCTTGTGAAGTCTTTCTAGATTATGCAGATGGAGAGATACTCTTAAATGACTCTGAAATAAAAGAGCATAAGTTCATAATTAATTGTATAATTATATTTTTACTTCCAAATTTTGATTAAAGCATAAGCCCAACCTACATTTTTTTTAAATCATCAAACCCACTGTATTAAAGACCATGCCATGGAAGACCATGCCCTCAAATAAATTATCACAAATAAATTCAGAAATAAGTGCCAGAATTAAACAGAATACATAACCAAATGTTATAATTAGAAAGTACACACATAAGGTTTTTAATTTATAAAGTAAGCCAAGAATATAAAATATATGTAACTAAATATATTAATTATTACAATCAATTATATTTTACCCATTGGGTCATTTTTTTCATGTTTCTTTATCCATTTGTATATCCCATAACTTTTACTTTATTAATGAGGTTAAAACCCAGACTTTACATGAAGGTTTTACTTGAAGTGTTGGGTGTTGAGTTTGTATTACGTCTCGTCTAGCTGATTAATATGAAGGTTTACATGTTTGAGACCTTGAAAAGCCACTAGGATCAATAAGAGTACTGAGATACATTGCTCCTGCTTTCCTATTGGCTGGCCATAACTACCCATCAGTGGTGCATTCTGCAATAACAAGAAAATGAGAGACTGCAAGGTGAAGCAGAGGTAAAGAAAGAAGGATGACAACAGATCCATCAGAGAACAAGAGAAACGTAGAGACCGAAAACCGATGAAAGGAACAAAAGAGAATACATGCAGCGACCAAAGATTTCTTCAGAAAGAACCAAAGTCCTGAAACAGTGAAAAGCCTGAGGAAGAGATGTAAATGGAGAGGAGGAAGAGAAAAGGACAGGGGTTGGTAAAAAAAAAGAGCTATAGGTATTGTCATACCTCACCCTGCAAGCTATTCCCGCTCTCGTTTTCTTTCAAACTTTGGCTTTCATTTTCCATTTCTATAGCACTCGGACACCAGCAGAGTTTGAGGAATTTCACAGTAGAAAAAGAGCTGACGGCATGCTAAGAGAGCCATGACAGATGGAAAAAATGAGAAGGGACCAAGGGAGGAGTAGAGAAATCAGTCAGGTAGAAAATGCGTGTGTGTGTGTGTGCACTGTATGTGGGGGAGAATGAAAACTACGCCAAGATGAAATCAGATGGCCTCATCATTTCCAAAAGAACAGTGTGTGTATGTGTGTGTGTGTGAGCTGTACCTTTTTGGCCTTGCTAGGTAAGCGTCCAATGCTGATATTCTGAAGTTCACACCGTTGCTTGTCAAGTCTTGTTTGTCATGCTGCAAATAAAACAGCCATCCCAACAGATCCCACACATGAAACAGAAAGAGCATAAAATACATATACATAATGAATATATACAATAAAAAATCGCTATAATATTATAAAATGTTTTTATACTGTAATTTGTATTTATATGTTTTAAAAACAGTTATAAAATGTTGATTATCGGCTAAAAATTTCTAATAAATATTTGACCATTTATAATAGTATTTTGTTTGTTTATAAAACCAAATTGTTTTTGGGTTAAGTTGTGTCTGTTGTTTAACAAAAAATTAAACGCTTGCTTTCAAATTCAGGTATACTATTACACAATCGTATTACTGATTACAAATGTTGACTATTTTTGCACTATATACTTTTTTCTGATTATTACACCAACCTTTTCCTGACTGGTTTCTTAAAATGTTATAATTGCAACAAACAGATTTAGTTTAGATTGGGATTGTACATAGTATGTTGATTACACACACACACACACACACACACACACACATCACTATATATATATATATATACTTTTGTTCAATGTAAATCAGTCCCATATTCCCCATTGGTTTCAAATTGCAGAGTTAGAGTTACTCCAGGAAGAGGGTTTGGGAATACTGGCCTATAGGATAAATTATGTAAAATCTACATACATAAAGAGCAGGGTACATGAGAGACAGTCAGTCAGACACTTGTAATTAACAAAACAAACACTAAAGCACTTCCTGTGCACTCTGTCAGCGCTATAAATATTTGATTTCAGGCAGGATTAAAATAACCTTATTTTGCGGCAAACAGAGAGGGAAAAACAAACAATCGGGCAGCTTTGTTTGAACCCAGAAAAATGAGAATATTGAATAAGGGGAAGTCAGATGCAAATGGGCTGTGGGGATGGGTTGTGTGTGCATGTTTTTATTGTGCTGTGTTGAAGTGCTCTTCACTTTATCACCTACTGTTACACTCTATATCCTCCTCTGATGTCTCAATAACACACCACAGAGTTCAAACATCTCTCACTCCCACTCTCTCTGTCTCTTTGTTTCACACTCTCTGACTCTCCTGAGCCGGATGTTCAGAACACTCTGTAAGCGCTCTCAATCTGTCAGATATCTATTAGAGAGAAAGATATAGAGTGTGTGTGTGGGACTGGACTCATCAGAGCATAGACTAGGGATGGGAATCAAAGGAATGTCATTGTCCAGTTCCGATTCCGACATATCAAAGCATCCAGCAGGAATGGTGATAAAAGTTCTAAAAAAAATAAAATATCTCAAAGTCCTACGTTTCATATTAATTTGTTTAATAATGTAATGTCTTCAGTTTAGCTCATTAATTATGTATCAACTCCAGATGTTGTTTGTAGTGTATAAATTATTTTTAATCAAGTCTGAAGAAAAGATCAGTATGCCTTCTAGTTTAATAATGCTTTTTAATGCATTGTGGGGCACCAAAGCAAACCATAATTTACGTGGCATTAGGGTGTGGAAAAAAGATGAAATATGTGTGTGCATGCTGGTCCATCAAAGTACAAAGTCTCAGTACCTCGGTTTCAGCCACCCTTGCATTGTGATCGGAATTTCCATAGCTAATCATGTAAAGTGAAGACCACAGCACTTTCACACAAACAGACTACTGTTTCAGCAGGATACAATGCCATATATTATTAATCCAGTTGTCTAAGACAGTGAGCAATGGATCAAATGCTGGTGTCAAACATCCAGGAGGAGCTGGTAGGATGCGCCTGATAATACACAACCACAACAACAGGAAACAAACACCTTAAATGTTAAAAGCAAGTGATTTATTTTCTTTTTTAACATTCTGTCATCTTAGTCTGGCATGACTTATTTCGATGAATCCAGTTTTTTTTATAACTGGCTAACTTGTGAAATGAGTAACAGCACTTCTACCAGTATAATAAACTAAACACAAACCTCCACAACCTCGTCATCCTCCTCCAGAAGATCCTCCAACACCTCTGTGGCCATCTGGAAAAAGAAAACAGCTCTTCATGCACTGCAATGTGACATGCAACTTTTTCAATTCCTAATAATTCCACAACTTCTCAAAAGTTAAGAGACATTTGACTTGCATTAAAAGAAATTACATTGTGACATTATTTAGATGTCATTAAGCACATCACTTTGCATGCATCTAGCATTTCCTATTATTTTTAATACTGATTTTCATTAAACTAGCATAAATTATACGTAATGGTGGCATTTCTTATACAGCCTTTAAATTGAAATTTAAATAAATATATCTTTTTTGCATTATGGAAATGAGAATTGTGTGTCACGGTGCAAATAATGTTAATGGTCCTAAAAATAGGCTTAATTTTAAAAAATGCAATTATTTTGGGGTCAATCTCACAGTACGTTTTCTGAGATTTCCCAATAATCTGAATTACAGTCTAGTGTAGTACTGGATCAGTAAAGTCGATTTATGTTTGGCTTATGGTCAGCAGCAGTCTTTTCCCCGAACTTTAATTAAGTGTTGACTGTGCTCTGCTGGATGGCTCTCACGAGAGAGAAAAGTGCTTATAATTTAATGATTTTTTTACTGCTTTATCACCTCAGTTCTTATGTTAATTTGTTAAACACCATCTTTATCTCTCCTTTGAGAGCCTGAGATCTTAATTTCCCTGATCTGTGTTATTGATCTATCTGCCGTCCACCTCTGCCTATCAGCTTAACCCATTCACCCAGAGTGTGTTTTAATTAAGCGTCATCAATACATCAGATCAAGAGTTGATAGACAAGGTCAGTTAAAGTGAAATATTGGCCATAAAGACACTTCATTTCAAAGTCCTTGAGCTTCAAAGAATCAAATACAGATGAGAGCTGCAAACAACTGTACAGCGCTTATGAATTGTGTCCGTACAATGTCACCCAAGCCAACACTTAATTCTGTATTGTACATTGATTTTCTTATTCACAATAGTAAGAGCAGATTTTTTTCTCCACAAAAAAACATTTAAACATTTCAGAAACTTTCAGATCTGCTACAGAGTGTGATTTTTAGACTCCCCAACTTTTAAAACGCACTAAAAGCTCCTTGTAAATTTCTCCTAATCGATATACTGAGACAGGATCTCTTGTTATTCCCTCAGGAGGGTCACAGCTTTGGCCAAGGGCCACAGTGACCCCTAATGACTCTGTGAACTCCAATGTCAGCCACTCTCAGCATCCCGCTCTCTTCTCATCCTGTCACACTCACGCCATCCATTTCAACCAGAGTCACAGAGTCAAGATCAAGCTCTCGTATATGTACACGCTGAAAGGGAGGGGGGAAAAGAAAGAGAAAGCCAGAAAGAGAAAGTAAAGCAGGAGAATAGTGAGGACGGATAGAGCACATCGCTCGATGGATACGTAATTTAAGGGACTGGCCGACCAATTTACGATCCTGCAAGGCCATAAAATTCAGCCTGGACTTAATAATAGCACATTTAATGTGACACCTCTGACAATTCCAATCTAGCACAACCAGAATCGCCCGCCTATCTGTATCTGCTTTTGTGTGTGCGTGCAAGAGACTGTGCATGGCAGAAAGACAGACTGCACGCAGGAGAATTTATACTCCTAGCCAGGCTGTGTGAACGCAGAATACTCTAAAACACACATACTCGCTTTCGCACCCGAATTTTATAGTTGCACCGTTTATCAAAGGCAACATGGCTGCCACTGGGAGCTAAAAACTTCTCTTATATTTAGCCTTTTGGAATGAGGAGGAGCTGAGATAATTACTTTAGGGATTGATGCTCGTGTTCGCTCTCGCTCCTTAGCTGCATATCACTCCCTGATGCTGACTTGAAGCTCTCAGCAACAGATAAAAGTCAAATGCTCGGCCCAGAGGAAAACTGCTGTGGGCTATGTGGGATTCTCCATTTAAGTTGTTCAAATTGAATGCATAAATCTGCTTGAACGTCTCTTAGATACATATATACGATTACGGATGTCTGACAGCAGCTGGCGGACCAGGAGTTGGTAATGTGCCTGAGCCCCTGTGGAGGTGTACAGCCCCTGGCAGTGTCTACGTTAACGCAGTCTATCTGATGAAGAGGCTCAAGAGAGGTTTAAAAGAAAATAAACCTCTGAAGAAACTGTGGAAAAGTAATACCTTTTGATTTCATCTACATAATGTGCAAAGCTTTAAAGGGTCTCAAAGAATGAGTTTTGTTTGCATAATATGAAAGTGAATGGAGACTAAATATTGTCAAGCTTTAAAAGTGGCAAGAAAGACCATAAAAGTGGTTCATATGACTCTTGAGATATATTCCAAATCTTCTGAAGCCATATGATCATTTTGTGTTTAGGACTGGTTATGGATTTCCTGATTTGACATGATTCCGATCTGATTCCATTTCATTTCGCTATATGCAAGTTATCCAGTTCCAATTCTGTAACATATTATAGACTACTGGAAGTAATGATAACTTAATGGTGATTCAGAAAGCACTTTAAGAGATTAATTTACAGATTTATCATACTAATTCATATGGTAACTTCTGATTTTGTTTTGTTTGGATCAACTTAAAAGACAAGTTCAAAAGAGTCCTTTATAAATCAGACTAAGAGTGCTTCTCAAAAGGAAAGATGTATATCCAGGCTGTCACATCATAAAGCTCCATCGAAGGACATTTCAATTTGAAGCATCTTTAGTAGGCAGTCTTTGTATTGCGTCCTTCATTCAGCCTTGTTTTGAAGAATGAATCAGGCGTATCCTGTAAGCCACTGGGAGACCAAAGACGGTTGTCTTTACCTGCACTGCTTTAATAGAAAGTCAGTTCATATAAAAAATTTTAAATATAAAGTATTCTACAATTATTTTTTTAATAGTATTTTCGTGCCTTGACCGTGGAGGTGAAACCATTTCTGACGTAGCCATGCTCAATTTCTGGACTGTCTCATTCTAGCGTTTTAAGGACGCATCCTCCTAGAAAAAGCAGTCTTCCATTTGAGAAAAACCCTACATTTGTTGCACCACATGTTTTTGATTCATTAAAAAGAACTGGTTCAGAGTCACTTTTTTTGGTAAATCAGATCTTGGCATTTTAAGAATCAGTCTTGACCTTCAAAGAGGTACAGCAGTGAGAAAGATTTTCAGTGAATAAAAAGACTTAGCCTCATCCAAAAACAAAGCTGTTGTTTGGCTTCAAAAGACTTGAGCATACATGTTGTTGTTGGACTAACGCATGATGTACATCTGTAGTGCTTTTTATTTTTGAAGTCTGATAGCCTGTGGTCACCATTCAGCATTTTCTGTCAAACATCTCCGTTTCTGATCTAGTGAAGAAAGTACGTTATATGGGCTAAGAATGACATGGGGGTAAATCTTGTTTAATCCATCCTTTCACAAAGAATACCTAAATTCTAATAAATACCTTTTTCTCTGAACTCCTCTTCTGTTGGCCTGAATATGAAAAGCTGTGAAAGGGAAATGTTGAATAACACTATTGTATTTGTGGGGCTGTAATTGTCAGGTCAAATAAAGGCGTTATTTGAGTGAGCCAGGAATCAGAGGAATGCAGCCATTAATATTAATATGTTCACACTCAGGAGGAGGCCTGTTCATTGAAAAGTGATTTTTTTTTCTTTCAAACCCTGCTTATGCCTCCTCATAATTTTTTTCCTACCTATTTTCCTGTCTGTCTTTGTGGCCTAAATTACACATCCATTTGTGTTTAGCCTCACTAGATGTGCTAATACTTTACCATATATATTTATTACATACACAGTTTACATACATATACTGCATATACCTATACATAACAAGTAATCTACAGTATAAGCTATATTTCCTTTATTAATTGTATAAATTGGCTTGCACACACACACACTACTCTTTTAAATTAAGACATACATGAAGAACTTCAGGTTTATTAAGCTACCTGTGATGTTAATAACATTACCAAGAGCTTAGTCATAAACCACAAATCTGTTAAATTAAGTTTTGGCAAACTTTCACACTCAAGATTCAGTATGAAGCATCCCAGGATGCTCCATGATGTTTTGCAATTGTAGAGAATATATTTAATAATCCATCACTCTCAAAGGAAAATAGTCTAACAAAAAGAAAGTATCCCAACTGTGTAAAAAATTCCATTGTGGGCATGACTATGCCTGTGGAGATGAATTTGGAGGCAATTATATTTTGAATCAAATTTTTTGAATCCATTCACAAAAAAAAGTTTTAAAAAAAATTAGTTTTGAGTCTTGTTCAGTGCCGTTTGTTCAGCAAGTCCCTCCAAATGAGATCCAATCTGATCTACATCTTGCTTTTAGCAGTTTCTCTGACCCAACCTTCGCTTTCGAAGTCACACCCTAACTGCATTTGCAGAATGTCAATGTTTTGCATATTTTCACCTAGCTGAAAATTGACCCGTTACAGAAAAAACCCTACAAAATCCACCAACTCCACCATAAATGAATGAATGGTTAGTTCTTTAAGTACGTATAATTCATTATCCTCGTGTTTCTGTTTTCAACATCGACCACTTTTAATTATAACACTAATTTAATCCCATTGTGTTAAAACATGCACAAAAATACTGCATATCCAATAGACTACTTGCAAATAAAGAAATAATTCACCTCAAAATTAAAATTTGGCTATTATTTACTCACAATAATATCATAGACAACCATGGAAAATGAATGTTTTGAGATGCCAAATTCTTTTCTACAGCTGTCTCTTAAACACACACACACACACACACCTCCCCACCCACACACAATGCATCAGTTCTTTAAGGCCCTCCTGCGATGGTCCGCCTTCCAGTTTAAATGGGTGGCTCACAGTCAGAATAAACTGCAATGAGGACCAGGCACTATGCCTCAAATCAAAAAGACAATTTCAGAAAACTTCAGGTACACAACACTTAGCACTCAGAAAGAAAAACAGATCTGAGAAAGCTTTTATTTAAACAAAAATAAAGAGCGTTGGGATTAAACGGTGTGTAATTAATAGTTTAATGATGCAACAGGCTGTTAAGTGTTGGAAGGTGGTGGTATTGATTCTGAATTTTGAGGCCTTTACAGTAAGCTGGGTTATTGATCTGATTGAGGTAAACAGCTCATGTAGAGGAGCAATGAATTTCACATGGGAATAATGGCTTAATGAGGCTGCAAAATATGAGCATAACAAATTCTCTGTAAATGATGTAAGACAACACAAGTAATACTGTTATAAAACGAGTGCACGAGTGACTAAAAGGTCAAATCACAAGAAAATACAGTGGATTCGTGTTAGAATGTGCATACAGAAGAGTGTGAATAATATAGGCCAAGAAGTAGAGAATATCATAAAATATAGATTTGCCACAAAAGGAGATTATTCTAAAATGCTCACTTAAGTTTAATTTGGTCATCCCTTTAGCAGCACACCAGGCTAACCCTAGCAATGAAAAAGCCTATTGTCTGACTGTTAACCGCTGGCTCACACAGACCCTCATTATGACATCATTAGCCAGAGAAGACCGCAGCTCTGCTAAATTACCTTTAGAACAATGCCGCCCCATCAGTCTGTTTCAGAGCCGCAGCGCCGGCCTGTCAGGAGAAACAGCGGCGGGCTATGGGCCGCATTGTGCTAGTCGTCTCGGAGAGTGTTATGATGACACGCTCCGTAAGAAGGAGCTCTCTGACAGATCGCCTTGTGTGGAGAGCGCACAGAGGGAAGAGCAATGCTTTTTCTTGTCTTCAAAAAGAGGTGAAATTGCTTTTTACTACACGTTTAAGAAAGTTGAAGGTGAGATTGGGCATTTTCTCTCTGTCTCGCACATACACAGTTGTTCTTGGTGTGTGTCAGTGCAGCCGCCACAGCGCTATTGATTTTCAAGAAGTGATTGCGAGCGGTGAAGGTCAGGGTACAGACGTTAAATCAGACGGGGCAAGAAAAGAAGCTGAAGAATCGCTCTACACACACAGGTGTAATCACACATAATCCTTATGGAACCAGAATCCTATTTGAACATTCTACATATCTGACTTTGCCTTCAGGGGAGGATACTTAATTACAGACAGAACGGAGATGAGAGGGTGGAGGTTGTGGATATTGATGTTTGTGAACCAAGTTCCTGCAGTTGCCACACAACTGATATGGTACAACCGCTCTACATTCAGAAGAAAAAGTCAGACTCTGCTCTATTTTTCAAAACTTCAACAACACAAACTCCACAACAAGTTGGATCACTCCATGCAGTCCATCTCTCTTAAGTCACACTATACAAGGTCCCAAACAAATCAATACAAGGATTAATATGTTAGACTGACTCAGTGCTCTCTCTGTCTCTGTCCATGATGAAACGGCTCGGGTCTCTGTATCCATTTTTTAGTGCCAAGTTGATTTCTGCTAATACTGGGTTACATTCAACTTTAAAAAACGTTACATAACATCAATTGAAGTCGGAATTCTGCGTTGGAGATCTACAACCTTGATTTTGTAGAGCATGGGAGAACTGAGGGAAATATAGTTTATGAATTTCATTTGCTTAAAAGGTTAAACTAAGAAGTGAAAGGGCAAGGTGAAAAACTTTTTGGCATAAAAATGTATGCATAAAATTCATTTTTGCTCATTTTTGATCAAATTAAATAATATAGAAAAAAGAATGAAACCTTTTACCTTCAGAATTCATTGCTATTTTCCCAGTATGGAAGTCCATTTCACATGAGAAAAACAAAATAATGCTTTGTTTTGGTAAATCATAATTGTGACATAAAAAGTCAAGAGATAGTCATGAGATACAATGAGCTGTGAAATATGCCAACAATTATGTCATAAAGCTGAAATTATGGCAAAATATCAAAGTTATGAGATTAAAAAGTCAATTGGCAATTACCATGAGAAGTCTTAACAGTAATAATTGTTCTTTATGGACAGTCGAACACTTACAAAGGTAACATCGCATTGACATTTGTTTCTTTAGTCATCTTCTGAGCATCAGAGTCTGGTATAAGCCTTAATATCACAGGGGGTTAACATGGATCTGCTTGTAAAAGTACAATCACTGTGTGCTGACGTAACTGCCTTTACGCTCATAGCATAGAAGTCATTCTGACCACCTGTTAACTAACCACATGCACACACACATCAAAAGTCATGGACTGGTTGTCAGGTAGCCGATGTGGCAGCAGGTTATTGAAGCCAGACATTATTAAACTATCATTAGTGCTGAGAATGCTTTCATTCATTCCCTCACACACCCACACACACACACACACACACACACACACACACCACACACACACACACACTCTTTTCCCGTTCTATGAGGTCAGCAGGTGTCTTGGACTCTGTAGGGCCTGTCTGAACGTAATTAAGATCTGCTCGTTAAGATGTTGCTCAGACCGGTAACGCTGTTGGCATAGCGACCACCTGCTGAGAAGCTGTGCTGATTGAAACCTCTTAGTGATATCATCTCAGCGTGAGGTTGTTGACTGAAGATAAGTGAGTGAGGTCATCACTGTGCCCCCTGACAGAGTTCCCACTGCTGATGAGTTAAATGCCCGCGTGTGTTACTCCTTTCGTGAGTCTGAGGTGGGGGGCTTGAAGCAGAAGAGTGCTAAATGATACTACATGTTTGGCAGCATGATGAACCTTCGCTACGACCCACACTCCTTCAATGTGAACGCAAAGATTTATATTTATCATGAGTTTGAGACTACTGGTACAAATTCTTCCATTTTGGATTTTTCTAATTAAATACATTTTTTATTACAAATAATATTGTCACCATATTAATAGGACAATTTATGTGAAAAGTTGAACCAAAACATGTCAAATGGTCAGAGATCAGAAATTAGAAAGAATTATTCGAACCAGAAGATGAATAAACAAATTTCTTATGGGAAATGGATTCTTTGATGAATAGATAGATCAAAAACAGCCTTTTTAAACAGAAATCTTTTGTAACAAAGCAGCTTTTTTAATTTAATACATCCTCTCTAAATAAAAGTTCTAATCGAACTTTTGAAAACGATCTTACTGAACCCAAACTTTTTTTTTATTGGCAGCATATTTGTATCTCTGAAAGTAAATGAGAGCCAGTTCAGTCTACAAGGAAAACAGAATGAATTGATTTCCAGGTTGTTGTGATCTTACAAAATGTTGATACTTCAAGTCTATTGCAAAGTCTAATGTAGGGCTTGAGAATCATCCAGACTTATTATGGAGCAAAACATACATTTACTTTTTTTCTGAAAGGCTGAAAAACATCTCTATTTCTCTAAGCTCTTCCAAATCTTTACGCAATCTTTTTTTTGCTAAAAGTATTTTTTGTCTGTTTTGCTAAATAAATGGCACATTTATAAGTCTCTCATACTGTAACTACACAAATCAAACGTATGAATGCATTCTGAAGCAGGTAAAAAAAGATGAGATATTTAACCTTCAGCCAAAAGTGTTTATATATATATATATATAATTAGGAACATTTCCAACTTAAAACACACATGAATATAGACCATAATCATAAAAAAGGGGGAGTCGGCAAAATAAGAATTAGCATAATTATCCTAGGCCACTAAAAGGGAAAAGAAAATTTAGATACTCAAAGAGCCAAAAGTGTTTTACAACTTTGTTTTGAGCAAGCGTCTAGAGTGCCTGACATTAACCTTGCTGCTAAGTGCACACTGCTCTATGACAACTAAGTTCTGCAACAATGATCACATCATGATTTGGGAGACTGATTCATAATAAACAGGGAAAGTCCTGCAAACTTAACATTTTCCAGATAAGAGAGAGAGAGCGAGCAACAAACAGAATACAATATTCTATGACAGAGTTCTGCATCCCCCCAGGATCTGATTAGATTTGCTGAGGCACCGGACTAAATTTATGATTTGTAAGCATGAGCAGGCAGTATTCCTAAGAGTTGTCTGCAGGAGCGGACAGTCTGAGAGTTGTTTTTAATAATGCATATGTGAAACACAGTTCTCAGGTCCCTGTAGTGCTGGGAAGTCTGACGGATTCCTACAAATCAATCTTTTTGAACTTTTTGTTTAAGTGGATCACATCAAAAATCTGATTCTGTAATACGTCACGTTAGAGTGTTAACATGAGTCTTTTCTCTTTTCATAAGTGCGCCAGCAGAGAAAGCAGATGAACACAAACTGAAAACTCAGAAACATATGATGTAAACTCTAAAATGCAGCCAATCATGCACACTTCAGCCGTTACGAGCGGAGAGAACATCATGATACATGTAATTTTGTGAAGAGTGTTGAATGGCACTAATGTTGCTACTTTGATCCTCTATAAACACGCTGACAGACAATTAACCTCCTCTCAATGCTATCATCAGTCAACACTGAGCAATGGCATATTCTGCCCTGCTGGCAATGCTGAGCGCACATCTGCTCGGATGTCAGGTGGTGATGACTCCTTGATAATCTCATCTTTAGGAAAGATTATGGGTTCTTCCTGAGATTTTCTGCCTCTAATTACAAAATTTTCCAAACTGAATGAGCTGGCTCTGTTTCCCTGGTGATAAAGACTTCATTGGAGGAGTGTGATTTTACTTCGCATAATTTTAGGGGAGTGCTGAATTCGATCCCAATCGAGAATATAAACCGCTATAAGATGCAACAATCACAAGGGATTGATTGCTAATGTTTTGTCAGTGCTGTGCTCAAGTCCCATCTGCTGCCCTACAAAAAAAATTACTTTCAACATGAAATAAAGACCCTTCTCTATTCATCTTACTCCTGCTGAGATGCTGGTCATCAGAAGCATTTCTGACCACACCATGCTCTGTAATATAGCCTGGCTTTAGGACAAAAAGAGAGTGAAATCATACTTGTGTAAAACAATTTACATGATTTACAGTATATTAACAATTTTATTCAGCATAAAACATGTTTACACACACAGAGATAAAAAGGGAGAGAGATCAAGGATGAATTAAAATGTTACAGTAAAAACTTTTAATATTACAAAAAGATACTGTTTTAAATTAATAATATTACAAAAAGATTTCTATTTCAAATAAAAGCAGTTTTTAAACATTCTATTCATCAAAGAATACTGAAAAAAAATGTTTCACAGCACAGCATTGCACAAATATATAAAGCAATACAACTGTTTTCAACAAAATTATGTTCCCTTTCAGTCGGTCACTCTCGACATCACGTCGGGTGACTGACGAATTGGGATCTCGCCTGAGAGCCCTATCATCTTCGAGTGTAAATTAAACGAGCCAGTGCACATTGGCATGTGATTATTGCATTCAGCTGCTGCTGATCACAGCGTGAGCATAAGTAGGCAGCAGATGCAGCGCATATTCAGCTTTTCGCTTCGGAGCCGAGCGATCACATCATTCTGCTCCTGACTACTCTACTGAGAGAAGAAGACTGAATGAGTTCAGCATGCTCTTTGAGAGCTCTTAGTGTTGGCGGTACGGTGCTTCGGCGGTGGTGGTTTCCCGTGTCGAGTGGTTTGCACACATCAGGCTGCACTACCCCTTGTTTGTGTTGCAGGTGATCATCTCCCCTGTGCGTCTCAGCACGCTAAAGAGCTTTTTCCCCTAAAAGAGCAATTTTTTCGGGGCGTCTTTTTTCAGACGACGGTGCGTGGCAAAAATTGACGTTACGTCTTTGTAAGGACGATGTGGGTTGCTATAGTAAATGTATCACCCGAGCGTGTATGTATAACAATGTATCACATGAAGCATGCTGAGGTGGCTTTCGTGGATGGTTCATGCTTCCATTGCGGGGGTATGACCATCTCGGGGTTGCGGACCGGACTCCGTTACCTGCATGGGGGCGGAGTGCCCGTGCCACTGCCCACATCTAGGGTTCCCTCTGGTGGCAGCCAGGGGCACCCTTTTTCTGGCAGTGGGCAGACTGGTCTCACGGTCACGGTGAGGAATTCCCCTCCAGCAAGGTAGGGGATGCCCCAGCCAGCCGGCACTTCGAAGCCAGTGGAGCCCTCGAAAGAGCAGGCTGGATTCCTCACGGGGGGTACCACTGTTTCTTCCGAGGCGTCCCCCCCGATGTCGGATGTCGATCGTTGCATCGGATGGTGAGCCAGAGCTTTCTGGAGAGGAGGATTCAGCAGCGCTGCTCTCCTCCAGGACTGTAGCAATGCCTGAATCGAATCCAGAAATAATGGCTATGCTTTCCCGGGCCGCAGTAGGGGTAGGGCTCGAGTGAAGACTATCACCGTGTCCCGAGCCCTCAAGGTTACACGATTGGTTCTCGGGGTGGTCCGCGCTGGTTCTCACCACCCCGCCTCGGTGCCTTTCTTCCCAGAGGTGCATGAGGAGCTCAACAGGTCGTGGACGGCACCTTTTTACTGCCGGAAACCGATCTGCTGGTTCCTCCTCCCTCACCACCCTCAATGGTGGGGCAGCTAAGGGGTTACAAGGGTCCCCCCAGTGGAGCGGTCAGTTGCGATGCAATTGTGTCCAAATACCGCTTCCAAACGGGCAGGAACGTTTTGCCTCCCCTCCCAGGGCTGTAGGTATCGACTGGAAAGCATGCTTTACGGCCTGTGGAGAAGCTGCCTCCGCCTTATACGCTACGGTGTTACTGCAGGTTCTTCAGGCTAAAGCACTTAGGGACCTGCACGAGGGTGGTCACGACCCGGAAGTTCGCAGAGAACTCCGCACCGCGGCGGACCTCGCGCCACGAGCGACGAAGGTTACGGCGCGGTCTCTGGGTCGTGCGATGTCCACTATGGTGTTCCAGGAGCGCCATTTCTGGCTGTGACTGGCTGACATGCGCGAGACGGACAAGAAACGATTCTTGAACGCCCCCGTGTCCCAAGCCGGCCTGTCGGCGACACGGTGGAGAACTTGCCCAGCAGTTCTTCACCTATTGGTTTGCAGCGGTCGACCTAAAGGACGCGTACTTCATGTGTCGACCCTTCCGCACCACAGACCATTGCTGTGGTTCGCGTCTGTACCAGTATCAGTACGAGGTCCTGCCCTCCGGGCTGTCCCTGTTGCCCCGTGTCTTCATGTAAGTTGTGGCGGTACCCCTTGTTCCCCTGAGAGAACAGAGCATTCGCATTCTCAACTACCTCGACGAAGCAGACTCAGTATCAGTTGTGGTGAAACACAGTCAGCCTGTTGGGCCTCGGGGCAACTGGGAAAAGAGCAACTCTCCCCGACGCAGAGGATCTCTATTCTCGGTATGGAGTTGGACTCGGTCAAACAGACAGCACGCCTCACGCAGGAACAAGCTCAGCTGGTGTTGAACTGCTTGAATACATTCAGGAGCAGGATGGCGGTCCCACTGAAATTTTTTTTCAGAGGCTCCTGGGGCATATGGAAGCTACGGCGGCAGTCACGCCGCTGGGGCAGCTCCATATGAGACCGCTGCAGCACTGGCTCCATGGCCGAGTCCCGAGGTGGGCGTGGCAACGTGGCACTTTCCGGGTCCAAGTTACACCGGCCTGCCGCCAAACCCCGTGGTCAGACCTTGTGTTCCGCCGGGCAGGAGTGCCCCTGGAGGGTTCTACAGGCAGCTGTGGTTTGCAACAGGATGCCTCACAATGGATGGGGGGCCAAATACAACGGGATTGCAGTGCCAGGGGTTGGACGGGGCCCCAAACGCACTGGCACATCAACTGCTCGAGTTGCTGGCAGTGCACCTTGGATGAGCCGTCTCAAGGCGCTTCGAGGCAAGCATTTGTTACTAGTTCTGCATGGGACAACACAGCGGGGTGGGCCGTTGCGTACATTAACCACCAGGGTGGTCTACGCTCCCGTAGTATGTCGCAACTCGCCCTCTATCTCCTCCTATGGAGTCAGAAGCATCTGAGGTCGCTTCGTGCTGTTCACAATCCTGGGCTGCTCAACCAGGCAGCCAACGAGCTGTCCCGAGCTGAGCTCCCGGGAGAATGGCGACTCCATCACCAGACAGTCCAGCTGATTTGGAGGAAGTTTCGGAGCCGCTAAGGTGAACGTGTGCCTATTCAAAAACCTCTCATGACAAGTGTTCTTTTCTCCATGGCGAGGAACCTCGGGCCTGGAAGCCTGGCACACAGCGACCGCGGGGCCGTCAGCAAGATGGTTTCCCCCAGTTGAGCCCTTCTTGCACATTTGCGGTGCATAGGTCGAGAGGACAGAGCAGTTCCTGCTTTTGTGGGAACCCTATTGGCCTTCCCTGGACCTGGTTCCCGGAACCTATGCTCATCGCCGACAGCCCTCCTTGGCTGTTCCTCTGAGGAAGGGATCTATGACGCAGAGACGGGGCAAACCCTTTTGGCACCCGCGTCCAGACTATGGAAACTTATGTCGGTCCCTGGACGGGACGCGGCGGTCTGAGTGACCTTTCCTCAAGATGGTAGTCGATACATCACTTCTAGCGAGGAGCACCATTTACGAGACCGCCTACGCTTGAAGTGGAATGTTCATTGAGTGTTCAAATATGCAAGATCGGAGTTGTGCTGTCCTTTTTGCATCGAGGGTTGGAGTGAAGGCTGTCTCCCTTCACCCTTAAAGTTTATGTCGCTGCAATCGCTGCTAACCACGACCCCGTTGAAAGGAAGTCGCTGGGGAAGCATGACCTGATCATCAAGTTCCTTAGGGGGGCGAGAAGGCTAAAATCTCCACGTCCCCCTCTCTATACCCTCTTGGGACCTAACTCTAGTGCTCACAGCACTACAGCACAGCCCATTTGAGCCTTTGCAGACGGTCAAGCTGAAATTTCTTTCAATGAAGACTTTGCTCCTGCTTGCATTGGCCTCCATCACAGGGTAGGGGACCTGCATGCTTTTGGTCAAGATCAGCCTAGATCGGCCGATGATACAGGTACCCTGAGGCCCCGGTGCCTGCTATGGGGCCCAAAGTTCGCTACTCCCTTAGGGATCAGGTGGTGAACCTCCAAGCGCTGCCCTCTGAGGAGGCAGACCCAGCCCTAGTTTTTCTCTGTCCTGTCCGAGCCTTAAGGTGTTACGTTGACCGGACGCAAAGCTTCAGGACATCAGACAAGCTCTTTGTCTGTCACGGAGGCCGGCAGAAGGGGAATGCCGGCTCAAAGCAGAGGATGGCCACTGGATAGTGGATGCCACCACCCTGGCTTATCAGGCACAGGGTGTTCCCTGCCCACTCAGGTTGCGAGCTCACTCAACTAGAAATGTTGCATCCTCCTGGGCGCTGGCTCGTGGCGCCCGCTGGCGAAATGTTAGAGCTGTGGGTGGGCGACCACTTAAACACGTTCGCTAGATTCTTAGCCTGTGTGGATCGGTTAATTTCCTGTGTCACTCAAACGGGTTCGAAAGAACTGAGAGGACCCGGCATCGGGTCGCTTGCAAAAACAACCACTCAGAGAGTCCATATCGGGAGAACCTGTTGAGTTCCTCCATCCCCCGGGTTAGCCAGACGGTGGCGGGGCGTTCCAGCGCCAGGCCTGCACTCTTGAATCCTCGAGAACCGGGTAGAAGGCTCTGGGTTTCCATATGGTAAGCCTAAGTGGATACCATATGTGTAACGCCAAGATTAGCCTTGAGACCGTGTCCCTGGCAGACTTCTGTCATTTCAAGAGGGTTCAATCAACTCCATTCTTCCATATGCACCTTAGGGATGTCCATATGTGTATTGCTTCGAAACCTCCTTCGGGAAGGTTCGAGCGTCCGTAACGCCCCTGTTCCAAGTAGAAGGGTACGTTTTCCCAGTGTTATCCAGTCTTACTCAGTGGGTAGTGCCATAGTAGCAGTAGCTGGTCCTCTTGTGCAAGCCCTGGCCTACGCCAAAAAGTAGGGGCGCAGGTGGCTTCCACAGGACACTGGAAGGGGCAGTAGCTGTGGCCCTTTGGTAGGATCCCAATTCGTCGGTCATCTGACGTCATGTCCCGTCGCCACAGCTCCTGTACCACCACTGAGCGGCCGGGTCACCGGCTCGGCCCCTCAGCGAAAACCTGAATATGCGCTGCACCTGCTGCCTACTTATGCTCACGCTGTGATCAGCGGCAGCTGGATGCAATAATCGCATGCCAATGTGCATTGGCTCGTTTAGTTTACACTCGAAGTAGATTGGTCTCTCTAAGCGAGATCCCAATTTCGTCGGTTCGAGTTGACGTCTCCGTTCCTCCTTCAGGGAACGAGGGTTACCATACGGAACCGAGACGTGTCTTGAGCACCAAATAAGCATATTAAAATGATTTCTGAAAGATCATGTGACTGAAGAACTGAAAACTGGAGTAACAGCTGCTAAAAAAGTCAGCTTTGCCAAAAAAATGTATATTAAAATATAATTATTTAATTAGCATTTATATAGCATTTATTTCTAAATAAAAATAGTTATTTTAAATTCTAATAATATTTCACAATATGACAGTTTTTATTGTATTTTTGATCAAATAAATGCAGTCTTGGTGAGCATGAGAAAAAAAAAATCCCAAGACAAACTGAAACATAGGTATATAGAAACTTTTTTATGTATACAGTTTTTTCTTTAAAAAATTTGTTTAAACTATGTATTATTTATAAACGAACATAAATATATTGAAAAAAATACATAAAGCATACACAAACTATGCACGATTCCAGTCAATATTTCAGTCCATGTATCTGGATGTGGTCACTTGTTTATTTGCATTCCCTCTTCTCTCTGCTTGTTTATGAGCCACAACCATGCTTCTTGTAATAAATTGCGGCATAAACACTAATAATGTGTTATCATCCAGCACACATTCTCTGGTAGTTTTAATGCTCATAAGTGTGTGAACATGTTTCCAGGGCTGCCAGTAAAAGCAAGCAAGCTTTTAGAGAGGACTGATAAGCTGAAGAGGGGAATACCGCTCCTTCATTCTTATGATTTAAAGGGGTCATAGGATGCCCATTTTCCACAAGTTTATATGATTATTTAGGGTCTTAATGAAAAGTATGTAACATAGTTTTGTTAAAATTTCTCAATGGTAGTGTAAGAAACACCTTTTTTACCTGTCAAAAACAGCTCTTTTCAAGCCGTTTTTGTAGCATTTTCCTTCAAATGTTAATGAGCTCTGCTGACCTCGCCCTTTTACCAAGCTGCTCTCAGAGAGAATGTTTACTTTAGCCGCATTCATCGTGAAAACTTGCTAATTAGCACATTATTAGAAAAAGACGATTTGCAAAGATTCATTACAAAACAAACTCACTTCTTCTGTAGATGAGGCTGGATCATGAATGAATCGCGCGAACATAGACGAATTTATGTAGATCGGGGGCACATTCCCTTCAGAAACAAATGTAATCCACTGCGAGTTCAGCGGCTCAGATGTCGGGAGTAAATGAGGACTGCTATGCTCATTATTACATCCAACAACAGAAGACCTCAATCGCTTAGGAGTCATTCTTGTCTACATCTGCTCCAGCGGTGAAACAATGGCGGACTGATGACAGCTCACTCAGGGCGGGTCTAAGACACCAGTCCAGTCTGTGCTGAAACACTATTGTCAATCAAACTATCATGGGAGGGGCCTGTCTGTGTGACGTCACACAGACAGACATCTGAGATCGGCTCGATTTAAGAAAGGGGTAAAGATTTGAGCAGATAAAAAAAAAAACACTGGGTGGATTTTGATCATTATAGGATGGATGTGTACACACAATTCCAACACACATTTATGTTCAAACAAAAACAAAAGTGAATTTAGCATCCTATGACCCCTTTAATACTTTTCTATAAGCCATCCAGCAAACCCTCATATGAACCCTCTGGCTATAGCAGCACACATGATTGAAAACTCCACTATAAGCTTAACTTTGCAAGCTTGTACAGTATAAACCAGGGCTCAACAATAAAGATGGCCCAATGGCCGCGGGCCGGTATGAAAGGGTTTCCACCTAGGCAAGTTAACAGAACTGTCAACTGTTAATTGCACGCTTACCCTCATTGCAAAATTAATTATAATGATATTGAGAATTCCGCTGATTTAAATGTAACCAAGGAAACATTGGGGACTAATTGTAAAAAAAAATTGTGATAATGTTGGAAGTGTTTTGTCAGCAAAAGTGGGTTTAGAGCTGTCACTGTCACACTACAGCTGTAAAATTTTCAGCCATTATTACAAATTATAATCCTTTTTTGTACTTTTTTTGTAAAGAATACAATGTACAACACATATACAGTGGGGAAAAAAGTATTTAGTCAGCCACCAATTGTGCAAGTTCTCCCACTTAAAAAGATGAGAGAGGCCTGTAATTTTCATAGGTATACCTCAACTATGAGAGAGAAAATGAGAAAAAAAATCCAGAAAATCACATTGTTTCGGTTTTTTAAGAATTTATTTGCAAATTATGGTGGAAAATAAGTATTTGGTCAATAACAAAATTTCATCTCAATACTTTGTTATATACCCTTTGTTGGCAATGACAGAGGTCAAATGTTTTTTTTTACCTCTGTCTTCACAAGGTTTTCACACACTGTTGCTGGTATTTTGGCCCATTCCTCCATGCAGATCTCCTCTAGAGCAGTAATGTTTTGGGGCTGTCGCTGGGCAACACGGATTTTCAACTCCCTCCAAAGATTTTCTATGGGGGTTGAGATCTGGAGACTGGCTAGGCCACTCAAGGACCTTGAAATGCTTCTTACGAAGACACTCCTTCGTTGCCCGGGCGGTGTGTTTGGGATCATAGTCATGCTGAAAGACCCAGCCACGTTTCATCTTCAATGCCCTTGCTGATGGAAGGAGGTTTTCACTCAAAATCTCACGATACATGGCCCCATTCATTCTTTCGTTTACAAGGAACAGTCGTCCTGGTCCCTTTGCAGAAAAAAAAACCCCAAAAGCATGATGTTTCCACCCCCATGCATCACAGTAGGTATGGTGTTCTTTGGAAGCAACTCAGCATTCTTTCTCCTCCAAACACGACAAGTTGAGTTTTACCAAAAAGTTATATTTTGGTTACATCTGACCATATGACATTCTCCCAATACTCTTCTGGATCATCCAAATGCTCTCTAGCAAAATTCAGATGGGCCTGGACATGTACTGGCTTAAGCAGGGGGGCATGTCTGGCACTGCAGGATTTGAGTCCTGGCGGCGCAGTGTCTTACTGATGGTAGCCTTTGTTACTTTGGTCCCAGCTCTCAGCAGGTCATTCACTAGGTCCCCCCGTGTGGTTCTGGATTTTTGCTCACAGTTCTTGTGATCTTTTTGACCCCACGGGGTGAGATCTTGAGTAGAGCCCCAGATCGAGGGAGATTATCAATAGTCTTGTATGTCTTCCATTTTCTAATAAATGATCCCACAGTTGATTTCTTCACACCAAGCTGCTTACCTATTGCAGATTCAGTCTTCCCAGCCTGGTGCAGGTCTACAATTTTGTTTCTGGTGTCCTTTGACAGCTCTTTTGTCTTGGCCATGGTGGAGTTTGGAGTTTGACTGTTTGAGGTTGTGGACAGGTGTATTTTATTTTGATAACGAGTTCAAACAGATGCCATTTAATACAGGTAACGAGTGGAGGACAGCGGAGCCTCGTAAAGAAGAAGTTACAGGTCTGTGAGAGCCAGAAATCTTGATTGTTTGTAGGTGACCAAATACTTATTTTACAGATGAATTTACCAATTAATTCTTTAAAAATCCTACAATGTGATTTTCTGGATTTTTTTTTCTCATTTTGTCTCTCATAGTTGAGGTATACCTATGATGAAAATTACAGGCCTCTCTCATCTTTTTAAGTGGGAGAACTTGCACAATTGGTGGCTGACTAAATACTTTTTTGCCCCACTGTATAAACATTCAGAAAATAAATATCTAAACTAAAATATTAAAAAATACAATTTTATGAAATCTTTTACCACACACACAAGCACAGACATACATATTTGCAAGTACAAATCTGAACTACTGGCCAACTGGGCCACAAAAAAATAACACATAAACATGCTCTTCTTTCTTTCATTTTATGTTTTTTTTCAGTGGGTGCAAATATGTACCTTGTATTTGCATTTTATATACTTCATTACAATTAAAATAAATTTCATTAAGTAGCTGTAAGAAATGATCACAAGGAATCAGTATTATGTATTATTTGTACATGACATTAACCATGCCAAATATGTTTCCTATCATAAGTGCACAAGTTCTTTTCATAAAACAAAAAGACAACTGCATATGCATCTGTATTCTCCACACAGGATGACAGCAGCGATAGGAAGAATGTAAGAGACACTTTTGGCCATTTGTGAAGTCAGAATCAGACTTTGAAAAGAGATAAGGCAGAAAAAATCAGAACGGGTCAAGACCAGCAATCTCCAGAACATCCCAACCATTCAACCATGAAGCCAGTCTTTAAAAAATGTTAGCCATATTAATGATTAGAATAATGCCTTGCCTTTAACTTACACAGACAGAAAATTTCAGATGTCAGACAGTCAATCAAGTCTCAACCCTAATTCAAAATTATATAAAGAAGACGAAAAAAAGAAAGACTTAAATGTCCAAAGGAGCAAAGATACAAAGGATAAGATTGCCTTCTAGAAAGGCAAAGACTTAAAGGAAGACTTCTGTTGCAACTGAAGCAGTAAAAGCTGTCTCCACAGTGACACGCAGAGATCTGTCATTTCCTTTAGATGGACATTTGTATACATGACTGGCTGAGGCTCTCAAATATACTCAAATATATCTGTATTCAACAACTATGCCATTGATCACATCAGAAATTCCAACTACCACCAAGTCCCGATGTTACCTTTATATTTTTAGTAAACAAACTAGCACATTTTTGAGTGCAAATTTGAGGACTGTAAATTGTGATCATGCCATATTGTGACAGAAATCAATAAGATAAATCAGGACGTGCATCAGTTCCTTGTCAGGCCTGCTTGCACATCTGTGGACTGACCATACAAGAAAACACATACACAACATTAACATTGAAAAAAGCATCCTCTTTCTCCTGTTGGTTCACCACTAATTTATCTAATATAGGCACATATATTAAACAAATGTCATACTAAAATAGCCTGATTGCATCTAGGCAGATAACAAAAACAAACAAACAAACACAGAGAGCAGAAACTGTACTAGAAAATAATGTTCCTCTCTAGAGACGCGTCTATCCGTGCTTCAGTCAGATTGACATTATGAATTCAGAACATATTTAATCAGCTTTTGTCTTCCTCGGTAGAACAAACAAACCAAAAGTGAAACAGAAGGATGGAAACACAGGATGACATAATTATGTGTTTAGTTGATTAAGGTTTGTTCTCATTCTGTTTGATTAACTGGAACTCTAATGTGAATCGTGGAAACAAAAAGCAACAGATGTTTTTTTGCTTTTTTTTCTAAATTAGCTTGGCATTACTAGCCAGTGTAACAAGTAAGCACAAAATATATGGCACATATGGTATGTATACAATATATGGCAAAAAAGCTTGTGGACACCTACTCCTAAACATTTTTCTAGTCCAGTAACAACAGTGAAAACAGATCTTAAAGATACATAAAAACAAGATGATACTAACTAATTAATAAAATAAGTAAAAATTACCTGTTCAAACATTATATGGAACCCAAAGGAAGATCTAGTCAGTGGGGTCGGAGACATTTTTCAAAATATCTTCTTTTGTTTCCACAGAAGAAAAAATGTCATACAGGTTTGGAATGACATGAGGGTAAATGATAAAAGAATGTTAATTATTGACTTTTAATTATTGGAATTAATGCTACACCATACAACAACCTTCTGAGATTTCAGGATGAGCAGTTTCCTTTGTTTCAAAATGACAATACTTCTGTGTAATGTATTTAACATGTAAAACTATCTAATAGATATTTTCTGAGATGGAAGTCACAATTTATCAACTCTGGTTAAAGGTATATATGCTGGGGAATTTTCTAGGCTTGATACACAGTCATTCCACAGTGTGGAAGAAGGTATTGTCTACTCAAGAATGCTCACTAATTACTGGATCTATATCTGGACGCTGACATTTAGACATGTAAATTCCACTCTTGTCAGTATTCACTCTTGAAGTGATGGATGGACAAGTATCAGCACATTTGTGGCTTTGGTTCCCCTGGGAACAGACCAAAATAATAAATTCAGACACATGCAGCATCTGGCCCGAAGGCACAGGTCAGCCTAGCACTTAGTCTCTAACTAGGCCTATTATTTATGGTTAATTAATGTTGTGTAAAACAGGAGAAAAAGCCAGAGTGTGTAAGCGAATGTGTGTAGTTGAGCTTCCTTATTTTGGTCAGCAAGATAAATTATGGCCTACACTCTTAAAAATTAAGGTGCGTCAAAAGGTTCTTCAAGCGATGCCATAGAAGAACCATTTTTGGTTCCACAAAGAACCATTCAGTCAAAGGTTCTTTAAAGAACCATCTCTTTCTTACCTTTTTATAATCTGAAGAACCTTCGTTTGCCACAAAGAACCTTTTGTGAAACAGAAAGGTTCTTCGGATGTTAAAGGTTCTTTATGGAACCATTTAGACAAAAAGGTTCTTCTATGGCATCGTGAAGCACCTTTATTTTTAAGAGTGTATATAGTCTGAAAGATTCTGGGGCAAATTCACCCAACACTTCCACCACACTAGCATGCGGTATTCCAGTGTAATTATTTTTATACGTACTGGCCTCAGAAATCTATTGGTAAATAATGAGATCATATTAGATTTCAAAAAGGACATACAGAACAAATCCGATTTTCCTTGATTAAAAAGTAATTCAAAAAGTTGTCTGACACAGCTTTCAATCAATCATGGATAATCCAACTCACCTAAAATGAAAATGCTGTCATCATTTACTCATTCAGTCGTTTCAAACCTGTGTGACTTTTTTTCTTTTGTGGAAAAACAGAAGAATTTC
Organism: Sinocyclocheilus anophthalmus; assembly: GCA_018155175.1. Taxonomy (NCBI): domain Eukaryota; kingdom Metazoa; phylum Chordata; class Actinopteri; order Cypriniformes; family Cyprinidae; genus Sinocyclocheilus; species Sinocyclocheilus anophthalmus. The sequence continues at coordinate 37,054 of JADLZN010008892.1, read as the reverse complement.
AACTGTTTTTGTTATACAATGAAACTCAATGGGGTCCAAAACATCATTGGACTCCACTAAATGGACAAAAAAAAAAGAATCTTCTGATCCATATTTTACAACGAGAGGTCGTAGTCAGGTTTAGAATGTTAGGAACAAAAATAACACCATTGAAGTAATATATTATATATATATAGTTATATATCTATAATTTTTTATTGTCCATTGTCGATAGTATAACGACGTATGAAGTCACTTTCAAAACAAACAGTTTGAACCAGTTGTAGAATTTGTGTAAGGGGAATTTTTTCCCACTAAAATGACATTCCTGATCACGTCGTGGATTCAAACTGAAATGACTATTCTGGCCGCAAAAATTTGGCGAACAATGGTAAATGTGACCAGACCTTCACAGCTCCTGGTTTATTTTGAGTCGGACTCAACGAATGACTCACAAAAAGAACCTGTTTTTTTCCTGAATCTGACATTATTGGACACACTGTATGTTTTTGATTCACAAAAACAAACTAGTTCACAAGTGTCAGACTGTTCTTATTTTTAATTCTCAACAATTATCATTTCTGTAGTGAACTGGGCTCTAAAACAAAGCAGACAGCACACACAAATAAACAACATTATTAGCAAGTGCTATTCATTCTTAGTGAATTATCCCTCTGAGAGATCTTAACACTTGTGCACACACATTCTTTCTAGCTCTCCAACGTATTTATGCATCAACACACACAACAGGCATATTTATGACCTTTTAAAGTGCTAAAAAGGTTAACCATCTCTGATGAAATGTGATAACAGAAGACCCATGTGTGACAATTTCCATAAGCCACAGCCTGCGGAAGTCCATACTTAACACAAACAACACTTCTTTTGGCCATCTAAATTTAAGATATATGCATTCCCTGCCAGTGGCATGTTGTAAAGTTGATAACATAATGCGATTAACATCTAATATAATCTTATCTGGGCAGAAACATGATTATGGATAGCCAGTGGGCTATGCTTCTGTGCACACCACTTCTTGACATCTTTATAAGAACATCTTTTTTTTATCCTTCAGCAAAAAGGGTGGAAGACAAAAATACACCGATGCACACATACACACGGGCTAGTAGAATAAAAACAAAGCAGCAGAGTGGATCGAATCATTTTTCACTGTAACCGGACATGCATGTTGCGTGTATGCGCACTAAATCAGCAATGTGAACAGGGTGCTCAGCCATGGATGCAAAATACAAACACACAAGCCAGAAACAACAACATCTTATATCTCACCAGCACATTTTCTATGACAGGAACTGATAAAAATATTTCCATGGTTCTGCACAGTTGAACCCAGTGAAATGGAAAACTGTGGAATATCTCTTTCAATCTAGCGCAGAGGCTGTTCAGAGATTCAGAAACGCTGAAATTATTTTTAATGAGTTTTAGTTGAAATGTTAAACACTTCTCAAAACTTCAAAGACACAAGCTGTTCACATTCAGGCATATCCGTCAATGCCCTGTCAAGATATACAGTATCCTGTTTATTGATGAAGTGCTAATAAGCAATGATTAACTGTGCTGTAACGATACAGTACTGATAACATAAATTCCTTCGTCTACATGTTTAGACAACAGGAAGTGTCTGGAGATCTATACATTCACTCACACCACCACCCACACACACAGAGCAACCCAGTCTTTTTTCCTCCACACACAGACTTAGAAAGCGGTCCTTATTCTCTCTACAAAACACTCTGCATTGTGGGCTCATCCATAATGAATTTGGATTGTGGACGGATGAATGAATCTTTAACCTTATGACGCAGCCCCCTCAGATCAGCTTTACCCTGTCATGTATTTTTCATGGAACCACAAGTTGTTTTATTCATCTTTGTTTTTTAAGACGGGGTCCTGGAGGCCAGGGACACTATGGAGGTTCAGGTCACCGAGAGTAAACGCTTCAAACATTTGCTTTTACATAAAGGTTGTTCAGTAAGGTTGAAAGTTGTGAAAAAAGAGTCAGTTTACAGAAATGGGAATGGGGATTTATTAAACGTCATGCTTTATAGAACTTCAGCCCTCCTGACGATACTTTGAGAAGGCAGGAGGGTCCTTTCAGTGTCGTAGTGTGATTTATAGTCTAGTTAAAACCAACAAAAACCTGCAAACACACCAGCTCAGGTACTCTCTATGAGGCCCTGCGTGATTATAACCTTCTACCAGTGCTGGTTATGATTGAGGAACATATTTATTATGCTAGTTAGTAATGTCTGACTTGTTTAGTGGGACAAAAAGAGTCTTAAAATGTGTCAGGGCTGTAATCAAAGTCATACAAGCACGTTCTCTATCTACTTGAGATAGTATTTAAATGTGTTTTTTTAATATGTAAAAAATATTTTTTTTCCTGTCATGTCATGGAAAAATAAAAAAATACAAATAAATAATAGACAGATAGATTAATTATTTGGAAATTCACCAGGAGTGAAATGTAACAAGCACTACCGTTCAGAAGCTTGTTGTTTTTTTTGTTTGTTTTTTTAAGAAATCTCTTATGCTCGCTAAAGATTAAATTTATTTGATCAAAAATTCAGTAAAAATAGAAATATTGTGAAACATCATTACAATGTAAAATAACTGTGCTCTATTTCAACACATTTTTTAAATATAATTTATTCCTGTGATGGCAAAGCTGAATTTTCTGCAGCAATTACTCTGTCACACGATCCTGCTGAATAAAAGTATTAATTTCTTAAAAAGAAAAACATTTTTTTAACAGTAATGTAGATTATTTAGCATGGATAAATGCTATTACTGCATTTTTGATGCAGTATAATTTTAGTGGAATAGGTCCCATTACAGACTAGTCCACCCAAAAAATGGGTGCATTCATAACCTCTATGAAGTTCTATTTTTCAAAATATCTTATTTTTTGTACCACAGAATAAAGAAAGTCATACAGGTCTGGTATGATATGAGGGTGAGTAACTGATGACAGAATTTCTTTTTTTGGGTGAACTATCTCTTTAAAGCAACCACCACTGCTGAATGTGTTTTGGATTCACACAGAAAATAAGGCTGATATAACAAACTGAAGCATGTTTATAAAAACTGTTTTCAAATCAATTATAATACTAAAAGGTCACCACTTCACCTCCCGCTGAATTCTGACATCCCAGATCACCTGCTGCTGCACTAACTGGGGAGACGACTCTGGGTAAAGAGACAGAAAAGAACAGACACGCGAGGGGTTCCAATTTGCATCCCCAAAATGGTGCGGCCAATCATAATGTTCATTAATATGACATTCCCATCCCTCTCTTTTCTTCCTCTCCCCACGCTCTCTTTCTTCGTCTATCACCTGCTGGGCAGGAGAACATGTGTCACTCAGCATGGTGGCACACCAAGGGTGCGAGAGCAGATTCGCGGGCAAACACACACACAAAGTCGAAATGAATGTTGCTTTGTGCCTTCAGCACAGCTATTTATTGTGCGAATTAAGGTGTGCGGGTGCATTTACGTGTGCGTGTGTACTTCTCCAAGGATTTCTGAGAGGCCACTCAAATGGCGTTTATTGCTCTCTGCTTTAGAGGTGAATTGCTTTCAATCTGCACTGAGAGAAAAGAGGCAATTATGAGAGCACAGAACACATTAGAATAACCATCATGTTATCATCAGCTCGGCTCAAACAGCAGGCGATAGCACTGACCCTTCTCCTCTCGCTTGCTTTGTTCTAGTGCTCTCATTTGCTCGTGTTCCTCTGCGTATGATAGGCGATGTGTGATGTGCTTTCTGGAAATGCTGTTGAACATCTGCTATCTTTGTCTTCAATGGAAAGTTCTAAAAAGTAACCTAAAATGGATGTGCAGCATCTTGCTTTATGGAAGGGTGAGACCCTGAGCAGAAGTCAGTCAATTGAGCCTCTGCCAAATTTCCTACAATAAAAGCCGAGTGGCCGAACACACAAACACTCACATACACACTCGCTCGCATCGGCCAAATTAAAAATTGATCCTCTAGGCTTGAGGTCTATTTCATTTTTTTGCTTGCTTCCGTCCTCAGTTAGCCTTCCCATCTCTCTTTCTGGGTGAAAGACTACTGCTGGAAATGTGGATGGATTAGTTTAGTACAGAGAAAGAACTACAGTGTGGGAGATGACATGATGCAGAGAAGCAGGGTTGGGTGATGCATCAAATTTTCACAATATATTCACCATGATTTTGCTTGCAATATTAAACTAAGCAACACTGTGAATATCGCAATGATTTTAATGTGCTTTTTTGGGTATTAAGACCAAGTATAACAATCCTGCTTTATCTTGCAGCTCAAGAGCACTTCGAAAGACTTGAGTGTTAAAACAGAAGTTTTAATACAATTTCTGAATCAAATTTCATAAAAAATTATATTGAGTTCATTCCAATTAATCAGGTCAAACTGTATTTCAACAAATCAATTCAAATTTTCAAATTAATTTATTCAAAATGATTCACTTCAGTCATTACTCAAAAAAGTCAACATTTTAATACATGAAAATAAATTTTTTTATTCATTCAAAATTATATAATTAAAATTAAATAATGCTATCATTCAAAATTAATAAAAAGAAAGAAAGTCATACAGGTTTGAATAACAAGGTAAATGATAACAGAATTTTAATTTTTGAGTGAACTATCCCAAAAAAAATCTAATTAATTAGATTTTTTTTAAATAAAATTATGATTAAATGTTGATTCATGTTAATATTTTACATTTAATTTTGAAATGTAAATTTACAACAGCTGCTTGTTTGAAACAATGGTTCCTCTGATAAAACAAAAATATCTTTAAAATATTTAGATACATTAAATTTCACCAAATCACCGAAAAATAAAGATAATTATCAGTTATACTGTATCACCCAAACCCACATGTAAATCCTGATTTAAACAGCTTAAACAGACTGCAGAAACAAACAGAAACATTTAAAAGTCAAAATACGAAGTAAGTAAATGAATCAATAATAGGACAAACCACTGCAGGAAGACACAGCGAGATTGATGCTTTCAGATACACATGCATACAGATGATTTCAGATTCAAACATGGCAGAGAGAAGCAGAAAAGTAAAGGATATGGTGGATTAGTCACGGATGAGTCCCCAGCAGTGACAGTTTTACCATGGTGACAGGTTTTTGCCCGAGCAATAGGTTGGTGTGGTGACAGGTTCGCCACGGTGATGGTTACCTGGCGACAGGTGAGCGCTCTGCGGGGATTGGTCCCTGGGGGTCGGTTCAACCAAGCCTCGTTTATCACTGACGTACACCACATGGAGTAACAGATGCCTGAGTGTAGGCAGCAGCGGGGAGCAAACGTGTGTATGTGTGAGAAACAGAGAGCAATGAATGCAGTGGCAGAGCTTGCTTTTATTTTGTGAGAAAGCCTGGGTAGTATGTGCAAACTCCACAAATTGCATGTGAATTTTGCTATATCAAAAGAGGAAACCACGCCTACCTAAAATGGCTTGTTCTAACATGCTCCCATGCACATGTCTACGTCATGATGTGGGAAAATTTGCATAACACCGCCCAAATGTTCACGCAAAGAAAGAAGCCGTAACTGTTATTCTCGCTGTAGTATTGTTGATGCCGCCATGTCGTGAAGACGCTGTGTGTTGTGAAAGCGAAACTACTTTGTTTGGTCTTCCAAAAGAGGACGATATCCGCTTCGTCATGCCTGGAGCTGATCCGTGCTGGTCGCTGAGGAAATACATTGACTTCGCGCTGTGGATCGCCGGATCGGCTTTCACCGTGGACGAAGTGGAGTCCAGCCCGGGGTCGTCACATGTGGCTTGCACTCAAGCCCGCCGGCCTCCGCTCACTCTAGCCCGGCCGCTGCTCACTCTAGCCCAGCCGCCGCTCACTCTAGCCCGGCCTCCTTTAAATTGAACTGTATTCAGAACAAAACAAGAATGAACAAAAAAAAGTTGCTAAACAAGCCAAAACGAATTAATTTAAAGCGAATTAATTCCAAATTAATTTATTCAAGGTTTTATTCAAAAGGACATTTTTCATTGTATGCAATTGACCTTTCGCAAAGACCACTGACGTTAATCTATTCCCCTGTCTGGTTTGTTTGTCGGCCAAAATGATTGGTCAGATCGCCTGTCAATCAAACTCCTTGCAAAGGGTCAATTGAAAACAAATAAAATTGATAGAGGAAAGAGATGAGAGGTACACAGAGTAAGTGATGTTTGTGGTTTGAGTGCATCTGGAGATGTTAATGAAATTTGAACATGAGGATGTGAGAGAGACTTGTGCTGGATCTCTCCGAGTGTATGTGTGTGCGTGTGTGTGCTCCTATAATTGCTCTTAGATCCCTCCACTCTTTTGTCTGAGAGCAAGATCCGTCTTTCATTTCATTTCCTCCACTTCACCACAAATTTGAGTCTGCAGCGGGGCTAAGCACAAATCCTCCAAAGCCAACTGTGTATGTGTGTGCGCAGGCATCTAAAATCCAGCAAGACAGGAAGAGAGACAATTCAGCTGTATTGCAGCATCTCAGAAGCATTGATATAAAAAAAATTTTGCACAGCAAAAGTCACACACTAATGAAAGCTCCTGCACCAAAATAAAGCAAGTCATCAGCACCCTGACCCTATAGGAGTTTTTATGTGTACAAGCTTTTGTTACTTTCACTGTTCATTTTATTGCTCTACAGGATTTCATCTTTAATTTAATAGCACAGTGTACATTAGAGCTGCTCCATTGCAGTGGCTCAGTACTGTAATCACAAGACGTTTTCCTGTAATAATGCAGGGAACCACTAGTTATAAATATCAGACATAAAAACAGCAAAACATATTCATATATATGTAACAACGAAGTTTATAATTAGACATAGTAGAAACATATTATCTGAAATATAAGTTGCGTTTTTTTATCATCTGAAACATGCTGCGACTCCAAAGCGATATTCCAATGCGACTCATAATGCAATTAAGGTCAAGCAAGCAAAATATGCGAAATGCGCGCACACATTTGTATTGGTGCAGAATGAAAGAGATGCCTGCTAGTTTCACTTTCGCTTAAAGTTGTATATGCTTGACGTTATAATAAATAAATGTTGTTTATAGTGAATGCCCCTATAATTTAAGATTTAGTTTGAATCCAAATAATGTGTGCGCTAAGTAAGCGAACAGCAGTCAAGTTTCATGCAACAGAAGTGCGCTCTCTCTCTCTCTCTCCCTCACTCTCTCTCTCCTAACCATCAAGTAACTTTAATAACTTGTGCATTGTTTTACTTGCTTGCTTTTGACATATCCAACTGAGCTACAAACTTTCCAGTGATGTCTGTAAGAAAGGGATATCACTCGACAAGCTCACACATCTGTGCTGCCGCGCGTTCAATCCAGTCAGCATGCTTTGCTTATCAGCTCATGCACATCAGCTATACAGGTGTGAATATTGAAGTTTAAACATATATTAAGTCAACACAGGACTTCATATATATCCTTAATCTCTAACAACTCCATTCTATTCTCTGTTGTTGGTGTTTCTTTGTCTGGACACAGAACTGTTCACACACTGTGTGGTATCGGTTTTGGTATCGGAGCATTTTAATGAGTAGCCTATACGAGTACGAGTACAGACAGACAGTGCAGTATTGGGCTTGATGCATCCCTAATTAAAATGATATTTTGATACAATATTCCTCCAGTAAGGAAAATCATTATGCCGTGAGATCCTCATCAGTTCTTTGGTCCTTTGCAGATCTGTGGAAGGACCCAACCAGAGCAACATCTAAAAAGAACATACATTGCAAAAGTAACATTTAGATGCTAATTCCATTTTAAACACTAAATTATCAATAAATAAATAAATTAAGAATTTGGATCAGTGTAGGCTATGTTAAAACCCTGCCTGATTAGAAGCACTTTGATGCTCAAAACTGAGTGCTGAATCCAGTATTTGTAAGTCAAAACTGTACTGCTCTATGTTCTCCTTCAGGAAATCAAGTGTAGAGACGTTAAAGGCAAACAGATTAATAACTCATCTTTTTGTCAATCGCCTCAGTGTTTAGCTGCTCTCTTTTCTGGCCCGTAGACTGAAATTGTAGAGCATTGTCTTGTAGACATAACCAAAAGTTCAAAGGTAAACAAAATTCACAGAGATGTTTTCTCAAAATGGGTGTTGTTTGTGCTTTCTATTCTTCAGTGAGAAAGAGAATGGAAAATAGAGGATAATAAGGGACTGGTAAGAGTCAAGAAGCTAATAAGGCCAAAGGAGGATGAAACATGATGCTAACATCAAATTAACCCACTTAAGCAAAAGATGACCAAACACTCTTCAATCCAGCTGGCAGGGTTAGATAGATAGAGGGAAATTTAATTAGAAAGAAGTGTGGAGCCATGCGACAAACCAAATTCAACCAAGTAGGTTAATTAGGAGCAAATACACTCTCAAATGCATCATATCCATGTAAACACAACTGCAAAATCCAGCATCAGCAGAACATTGTTGTGCATTAAGTGTAAAATTAACAATGAATCTCAATCAACAGACCATGTGAGTATGGAGTGTATGCAAACAATGGGTCCAATATAAGCTTAAAGACAATAGAGTTTGAGTGACAACTCCATTCTAACCGATCTCTGATGAGAATACATGCCAATTACAATTATGTTTATGAACATGGAGTAACAAAGGCAAACGGTGCAGACTGATTAATTATCTCCATCTCCAATCCATTATCTCCAACACCCCAGACAGAGGCAAACGCCACATTTACTTAACTCAAGTGTGTCAGCAAAGTATTTAAAATATTTAAAGATTACCTAGCTTTGAAAATAGCCAAATTATAATTATTAAAATTAGGAAGAGATAAAGGAACTATATTAAAATTAAAAATACACTTCAGGTTTTTTATTAATCACAAAAATCCTGAAAAAAGGCACATGGTTTAAATATTAAGCAGCACAATGTTTTAACATGAAGAAGAAATTATTCTTGAGCAGCAAATCAACATATGAAAATGATTTCTGAAGGATCATTTAACACTGAAGACTAATTCAAAATTCAGCGAAAACAATTATTTTAGTTCAAAAACAGTTATTTTATTATAATTATAATATTATAACATGCAAAGACTAATGTTTCTGGGTGGTTATAGCATGATTATTTATTGTACTGGTGGTGTAAATCTTTTTGAAGATTTCCTGTAATCCAATAAGCACCACTTCAAAGGGTCAAATCACCAATTATATTTGTGTTCCCTCATGAGGTCCACTTTTAATGTTACTCATAATCTTTCAGTGCAATTTTCAGTGTTCTCTAAACTGTGATGTTGTGGGTCATCTTGAACCATTTTAGACACTGATTTACTGCAACTTTAGAGTCAACTTTTCAACCTGAAAATTCATGCCATCCTCTACAGATGTGATTTGAACATGGCAAATGGCACCATGTCTCTTTCAAACCACATATGGTGTTGTCTCTCACACATAATATTTCCCACTCACAAACACAAACTATGACTCTTGAGCTGTGATTTGTCATGTAGGGTCAATTTGACACAGTAACAGCTATGTTAGATCTTCAAGTGCTAACAGCACTTTTGAAATTTTGCACTACTATAAAGGCATAGTTCTGTCATCAATTATTCATTTTCACGTCGTTCCAAACCTGTGTGACTTACTTTCTTCTGTGGAACACAAAATAATATTTTTTTTTGAATAATGTTGGTAAGTTTTGGTTACCATTGACTTCCACTGCACAAGAAAAAAAACTTCAGATATTTCTAATATTATTATATCTCTAACACTAATAATATTACACCTAAGAATATTATACTAATAATATTTCTTCCACAGAAGAAAGAAATGTTTGGAATGACCTGAGATTGAGCAACTGAGCAAATGAAATGAGTAACAATGTTTATGAGCAAATTAATCTCTGCCAATCCAATAATATGCAGATCTGGATGAACACAGACAAAAACAAACTTGATGCAAATGTTAAATTATAAAATCTTCCTAAAGCAATACATGAAAAATAATTAAATGCTCAAAAATTGAGAGTCTTAAGGCTTTTACTTCATGTTGATTAGCTTGATACCTCACATACTGTCTGGGTTTCACATCTTTTTACCAGCCTATTTTATTAGGCTAACTCTTCCAAGGCCTGGATGTCAACATACACAACCAACAACATATTCCTGATATTTCTACTGTAGGTTTCCCACACTTTAAGGCACACTAAAAGTTGACAGAACTACACACATTCTGTACTCACAAGCGTATATCCAAATGTTTGACCCAAAAACATTCTTTAGAAAGTCATCCTTCATGTCTCAAATGCATGTGTTTTTTGTAACAATAAAACTGCCCTGTCTTTGTTTCCCTTGAGATTCCAAAAGGACAAGAAAAAAAAACATCCAGGTTCGAATATCTTTTCAAGAATTCAAGAACCATTCTTAAAACCATTTAGTTTGGATCCAACTCTTAATCAGAATTACATGATATAAGGTCTTAAGAATTACAAAAAGCCTACAAATTCTTAAAGAAATGTAAATACATGTACAGCCAAAAAGCCTTGATAAGTGAACACTGGATCACTGGATAGCAGGTGCTGGAATATTGAAAAGCAGAGAGATGAAATTGTGCAAAAAGCCTGCCATTCACGGCCAGCACAAAGGAACAGACAACACAAAGCTTGTTGTTGAACACACTCTCACTCAGAATTTGAAAGTTGCACAGCCTCTTGTGACGATCAAAGTAACACGATTCAGTGTCCTCTCTATTTTCTTTCCTAACAAACCGTCACAGGACGGTTCCAGACAGATAACTGAATGGATGATAAGCAGCCTATTGGCAGTATCAAAGGTAGACAAAGGAGCTTTCCTGTCAGAAAATCAAGTCACGTTTTCAAGAGAAAAAAAATGCCAGAAATAAAAAGACACAATCAAAGACTATTGTAAGAAAGGCAGTTCATGGCTCTTCAACCCTCTTCAAGATGAAGAATATTAAAATGTTTGTACATATTTGTCCATGTGATGGGTTCAGTGTGTATTTTTGTAATTAAAAACAAACTACTAATCATGAAGAAATAAAATAGCTTTTAGCTAGGTCGGAGCCTTGAGGGACATTATAATAAGGCAAGTGAAGACAAGCAGAGAGAGAGGAGGATGGGTGTGAAGACAGGAACAGCAGCCAAATTAGAGAAATTAAGAAGAGGAAGCCAAATGTCAGGTCAGACATAATTAGACTGGGACGAGAGAGAGAGAGAGAGAGTGTGTGTGTGAGTGAGTGAGAAAGATGGAGAGAAGGAGCGAGGAAAAAGGAATGAGATGCTCTGGAACACAACATGAACAATGACATGCACCCACTACATGCCTTAAAGGTGTTTCAGTATAGCACTTTCAGTGGCAGGGTGATTCTACCTAAATGTAAGACTTAACAGCATCGTAAGTCGTTCCTGCGTACTAATGTGCAATAACTGTGTATCTTTGTCTTAGTTATTTTTATTTATTTGTTCTTGTGTTTCCACTTTATTGTTTTTAGTATTATTATTATAGGGTTGTGAATGTTTTCAGAATGATTGTGACTGCTGCTATTGTAACAAACCTAATTTCCTGTGAAGGATTAATGAAGTATGTAAAGTAAAGTAACATGCCGAGGAGTTTTCAGCTCGATAAAGCTGCAAGAAACAAGTCATTCATCACATATATGCACTATCTAGACACCACATTACTACTTTTCACTTTAGACAGACAGAAACACTAATATAAACACTCAGAATGATATAAAAAGAAGGATCCTGAAAGTTAGCGTTTGAACAAATATTAAGGTTAAGGATAAAGTGTACAATTAGAGGTACGGCTCACAAAGAAAGATGAACTAACAGTTGGTCCTGAGTTAAAGACCCCAAAAAAAAATTAAATTATTAAATTAAATTAAATTAAAAATTAAATACATACATACATATACAAAAAATAAATGGCTTATGGGTAAAATAAAGAGGTAAGTAGTAAAATACAGAGTGGTTGATTCTGAGTGTTGATTAACTTTGAGTACACAAAAGTAAAAAGAAAAACGCTGAGATTAGGAGGTGGCCCACAGGAGGATCTGAATTTATGGAAAGTGATTTTGGTTTATGAATATTTATATAATAAGAAAATAAGCTAAAACATCAAAAAATCTAAATATTTTTTTTTCTTTGAAGAACCAGGATTTCCACTGACTTGTTTTCTTAGATATATGAGCCTAGACTTGGAAAAGTCATGTACAGTAGATTAATAATATCTTATAACTCCAATGGCATTTTTTTTAGGAATATTAAAAAAAAAATATTGGGTAGAAAATTGGATGTAAAAATTATTTTTAAATTGCTTACCTTAGTCCTGGAAAAAAACCACAGACACAACAAATAGACAAGTTTGGGTTTTTCTATCACTTGGTAACTGATGGATGTCGAGAAAATGAACGAAAAGGAGACAGGGAAAAAAAACGAATGAGTATTTCCATTAGAGGGAATAATTAATTAGAATGTGTTGATGGGAGGCGTATTAGGGGAGACGGATATGGGGCTGACTGTGCCTGCATTCACGAGCTGTGCCCAATCCATCACTGCTGATTGGGCTCAGCTCAAGAGGGGTTTTCAGAGCAGGTACCGTAAAAAAAAAACAACAAAGGACTGTTGCACATCCAGTGACTCATGTATATATTATATATATATTATATATCATATATATATATATATAACTATATATATATATACATTGGGTACGGAAAGTATTCAGACCCACTTAAATTTTTCACTCTTTGTTATAATTGCAGCCATTTGCTAAAATCATTTACAGTAATTTTTTCCTCATTACTGTTCCAAACGAGCACCCATATTTGACAGAAAAAACACAGAATGTGACATTTTTGCAGATTTATTAAAAAGAAAAAATGAAATATCACATGGTCCTAAGTATTCAGACCCTTTGCTCGGTATTTAGTAGAAGCACCTTTTTGATCTATTACAGCCATGAGTCTTTTTGGGAAAGAGGCAACAAGTTTTTCACACCTGGTTTTGGGGATCCTCTGCCATTCCTCCTTGTAGATCCTTTCCAGTTCTGTCAGGTTGGATGGTAACCGTTGGTGGCCAGCCATTTTAGGTCTCTCTCCAGAGAAGCTCAATTGGTTTTAAGTCAGGGCTCTGGCTGGGCCATTAAAGAACAGTCACAGAGTTGTTGTGAAGCCACTCCTTCGTTATTTAAGCTGTGTGCTTAGGGTCATTGTCTTGTTGGAAGGTAAAACCTTCGGCCCAGTCTGAGGTCCTGAGCACTCGGGAGAAGGTTTTCGTCCAGGATATCCATGTACTTGGCCACATTCATCTTTCCCCCGCAACCAGTCGTCCTGTCCCTGCAGCAGAAAAACACCCCCACATCATGATGCTGCCACCACCATGCTTCACTTTTGGGACTGTATTGGACAGGTGATGAGTGCCTGGTTTTCTCCACACATACTGTTTAGAATTAAGGCCAAAAAGTTCTATATTGGTCTCATCAGAACAGAGAATCTTATTTCTCACCATATTGGAGTCCTTCAGGTGTTTTTAGCAAACTCAATGCGGGCTTTCATGTATCTTGCACTGAGGAGAGGCTTCCGTCGGGCCACTCTGCCATAAAACCCAGACTGGTGAAGGGCTGCAGTGATGGTTGACTTTCTACAACTTTCCCATCTCCCGACTGCATCTCTGGAGCCTAGCCACAGTGATCTTTGGGTTCTTCTTTGCCTCTCTCACCAAGGCGCTTCTCCCCCGATAGCTCAGTTTGGCCGGCTCTAGGAAGGGTTCTGGTCATCCCAAACATCTTCCATTTAAGGATTATGGAGGCCACTGTGCTCTTGTGAACCTTAAGTGCAGCAGAATTTTTTTTTTTTGTAACCTTGGCCAGATCTGTGCATTGCCACAATTCTGTCTCTGAGCTCTTCAGGCAGTTCCTTTGACCTCATGATTCTCATTTGCTCTGACATGCACTGTGAGCTGTAAGGTCTTATATAGACAGGTGTGTGGTTTCCTAATCAAGTCCAATCAGTATAAGCAAACACAGCTTGACTCAAATGAAGGAGTAGAACCATCTCAAGGATGATCAGAAGAAATGGACCGCACCTGAGTTAAATATATGAGTGTCACAGCAAATTGTCTGAATACTTAGGACCATGTGATAATTTCAGTTTTTCTTTTTAATAAATCTGCAAAATGTCAACAATTCTGTGTTTTTCCTGTCAATATGGGGTGCTGTGTGTACATTAATGAGGAAAAAAAATTAACTTAAATGATTTTAGCAAATGGCTGCAATATAACAAAGAGTGAAAAATTTAAGGGGGTCTGAATACTTTCCGTACCCACTGTATATATACACACACACACACACACACACACACACACACACAAACAGACATATATATAATTTACACATGTACACAATGTATAGAGAGATGTAACTACATAAATACATTGATGCTTAATTATGTTTAATTTTACCTTTTAAATCTTAACTTATGTGTACTTTTATTCTTTTTTATCATTTTTTTGTGTTTTTTAAATTGTTGGTCTACATACACATGCAGGGCAACATTCCTATTTTTCAGTGTCTTGTGCATGTGTGCCACTTTTTTATGATGCTATATCTAATAAAAACAAAATGCTAAACTAATTAAATTGCAGAAAGATTAACATCAATCTAACTACATGTACAATATATGCTACAAGTAAATATCAAATACTGGCATTTCCATCTGAAACAGTCACTGTACCATGGCACCACCACATCACTTTTGTGAAAAAAGGATAGATGAAACAACCACTGTACATACTATTGTTTGTTAGATGGTATTATTGACCTACATAAAAACATGCTGATGAGGCTGCAGATCAGCTGCTCCGATCGCATGCTAGTTCATTAGTCTGCCATGGCCATATAATGTCAAGAGGAGCTTATAGTCCACTCCACTCAGCTGTTCAGTTCAAAATCACAGTATCACTTCCTCAACGAAGGAGCAAGAAACATTGCTAGAAAAAAATTAGAATGTCATCTTTTACACCCCACGCTGTGATACAAATAAAAGTCTCTCTTCAGCCTTTCCCAGCTTAAACCACAAACTGGATTCTGCTCACCTTGACGTTACAGGGTTCAGCTCATACTGCGATGTAGTGACTTAAGAGTTCAACCACCAATGTACTTCCTGTGCCCTTTAGAAGACCTTTACATACGCACAGATACATCTTCACTAAAGACTGTTTCATTTCGAAAAAATTACCTGAATGTGTAGTTGAGTACCTTGGAGTGCTGTTCATTTATACATGCATTTAATGTCAATAATAATTATTAAACAGAAACACTGCAGATGGATGGGCATTTAGGGTAGTTTTATATATATATATATATAAAAAATTACATTAAAAAAAAATAAAAAAAGTTTTTAAACAGTTAACATAACCTAGTATTTGAAAAGTAGAATGGAACATTAAAATAAATATATTTTTTTATAGATTTAGTTTTATAGATTTATATTGATCACAAATATTAAATAATCAATAATGTTGTCAAAATAAGCTAACAACCTACAATTTTCTTGTAAAAAAAAAAGTAAATGAATCTAAAAAATAAAAATATAATAAGTAAACAAACAAACCAAACAACAAAGTATAAAACATTTTTAAAAATTCACTGATGCTTTTTTCCAACTTAGAAAATCTACCAGTCGATTACACATGCCCATCCCAAGTGGAAAGTGGCAGAAAATTACTGTGGAAAAAAAGAGGGAATGTGGTTTGAAAACATTCCAAGCTGAATTCAAACCTTGCCATCCGTGTGAGCACTAGAGCTCAACGTGTGATGAATATGTATACAGACTGCTTCACAGCATGCCTTCACCTTCCTCTGTAAAGAAACAAACACACTAACAGACAAACAACAACACATTCCCTTCCCGCTCTCTGAGACGCATTCAATGCGAGAGTTTGATTTCAGCAGCGGCGGAGCTGTCAGCCGCGTGCTGCAGCTCTTGTGACGCTGGAGTAGAGCTGAGTGCTCTGACTGACAGTCAGGAGAGAGCAGACGCTTGCTGACAGGACTCCAAACAAAGGGAAGTGTCAGCTTGCTTGCATGACATGCCGGCGGCTTACACAAGGCAAAGAAAAGCTGAAGATGAAGCACTCATGCCAATTTGGAAGCACTGCCAGTCCTAGGAGATTTTAATCTCATCCATGAGATATCAATGAAAGGCTGTCAAAGAGATGGAAGAATATTCATCTGCGCTCTCTCTCTTATACACACAAACAAACTCTGTATCATTGAGATAAGAGCATTAGCCCACTGTGAAGACACCTTTCACACAGGATTACATAAATTATTGGCACATTTCATTTAACAGATTCGAAGTGGCACAGACACAGACTTCAGAAGTGTTAACAAAGCACCAACCTTGTGCCCAAAGACAGAGGGACCAAAAACACAATGTGCTGGTGACAGCAAATTACTTTAAAGGGGTCATATGATGTGATTAAAATTTTTCCTTTCTCTTTGAAATGTTACAAGCTCTTGGTGCATAAAGAAGATCTGTAAAGTTGTAAAGACTAAAGTCTCAAATCCAAAGAGATATTCTTTGTAAAAGTTAAGAATCAACCACGCCTACCTAAAATGTCTCGTACTAACATGCCTCCACATGTCTACGTCACAATGTGGAAATATATATGCGTAATGCCGCCCAAATGTTCACGCAAAGAAAGAAGGCGTAACTTTTATTCTCGCCGTAGTATTGTTGCTGCCGCCATGTTGTGAAGACGCTGTGTGTTTCGTTGTGAAAGCGAAACTACTTTGTTTGGTCTTCCAAAAGAGGACGATATCAGCTTCGTAATGCTTGGAGCTGATCCGTGCTGGTCGCCGAGGAAATACATCAACTTCGCACTGTGGATCGGCGGATCGGCTTTCACTGTGGACGAAGCGGAGTCCAGCCCGGGGTCGTCACATTTGCCGCAAGTCCGCCGGTTGCCGCAAGCCCGCCAGCCGTGGTTCTCAAGTCCCCGGCCGTTCCTCACTCTAGCCCGCCGTGTGTGACGGCGTGTGTTTCTTTGTGAAAGCGAAACTACTATGTTTGATCTTCCAAAAGAGGACACGACAACAAATAGGTGGTTAAGTTGTATTTAAAACACTGTTACAGAACAGTTCAACCCAAATATTCAGATATGTGCAGCGCATTTTACGGAGGACAGTTTCCTGAACCTGCAGAGTAGACTACAATGCCGGCTGTTCAGAATCACAGACTGTAAGTACGTTTTTATAATTAAAGGATTTGCCACTGACGATTCAAACGCGAGTTTGAGCAGTGTAGAGTACCGCTTGTAGTTTGTAATTTCTCCGATCAAAAATGCAGACATGGTTTATGTTTACGCGGCGCGATGCAACGCATTAAAAAGACAGTTTAAGTCATTATAATCCGTAATTATGTCTTCACTGGATGCAACAAATGCCTCGTTTATAATGGGTTTTATGGGTAATGGGTAAGGGGCGTAACATTTCCATCACACGCTTGAGGTATTCAGCCAATCACAACGCACTGGATACGCTTTTCAGACCGATGAGCTTTGTAAAAATCGACGCGTTTCAGAAAGGCGGGGCATAGAAGAGAAACAATAATGTACAGTATGTGGAAAATAATCAGTTTTTAAAAACTACCGCATACAAATACCTATACATAAACACATTTCATTACACCAATACACAAAATAATGTTCTTTTTAGCAACATCATATGACCCCTTTAAGTATGAAGCCATTTTTGTCATAATTTCACATGAAACAGTACAATAACGTCAGTTACCAACAGAACACTCTGGGTTTTCTTTTAGCTCCAATGTTCCAAATTGCCAATTAAATGTGCAGTCGATTTTTGTTTATGCTGTCCTGGACAATCCCTTGCTTAATGCCCGTTCACACCAAGAACAATAACTATAAAGATAAATATAAAGATAACGATATTAGCGTCCACACCAGCGAACAATATCGTCTGTTTGTTCTATGCACACACACGTCTGCCGCTTTAAAGGTGGGGTAAGCGATTTTTCACAAACGATTTAGAAAACTGATTCGGGCAGAGTAGCGAAACAAACTTGTAGCAATCAGCAGTAAGGGGCATGTCTACTCATGATGTGGAGGAGAGAGCGCTCAGTGCACAGGACGGACATTAGCGAGCCGAGCGACAGAAAGATAGAGATGGCAGATAAAAAAAACAAAGAGGAAAATGTCTGTGGAACAAAAGAAGGCTTAAGACAATAAGGCAAGAAGTAGGACCCGTGTAAATATCGGATCAGCTTTCCAGCACTGGAGAGAACTCAAGGAGCGGAAGGCCTGCGATCGGACGCCGAGGTTGCTTTGTTTCTTCTCGATAGGTGAGTAACACTGTGTCTGCACCGCAACAGCTAAAGTCTTTCTAGTACACTGGACGTGACAAAGCGACCGTTGAAAATCATTTGAAATGTGCCAATACGTCATAAGTAGAACGCAGCAGCAGATTTCTGTCGGGGATTTGTCGTGTCGCACCGCGCTGCATCCAGTGCAGACCATAGATATGTATATATATATCTATATCTCTATCTCTGGTGTGTAGACAGTGTCACTGATTATAATGAGTTCCATAGTATTTTGTCGCGCCGCGCCACTCGCGTCCGGTGTAGACACGGTGTAACATTGGTTTTGCTTTGTTTCACAGAACTAATCGTTGCCTGGGTTGCGTACGTATGTGTGGGGCGGAGCTATCAAAATAGGGGCGAGACCCTTTTGGGGTAGGGGCGTGTTTGTTTTGGTGATTTCAAATGTCAAAATTGGCTACCAGAAATCACTTACCCCACCTTTGATTCTGTTTACGAAGGTGGTCGATTGGCTGTCAATTTTATTGTTCATCAGCTGGGGAAAAATCGTTTTGAATGTGATTCCAACTATATCGTTTCTCTTTGCCTTTATCGTTATAGTTGTGGTGTGGACTCTGCTATTCTTTAATATTGAGAATGATTTTTCATATTATCTTTATCGTTATCTTTATAGTTATCGTCCTTGGTGTGAACGGGCCTTTATAATAATGTTGTGTTTGCAGCATTACACAAAAAATTATAATTCTGATGCAATCGTAGAAATACACTATGCACTGTGAAAGAGAATTCGTTTATTCCAAGAATCAAGCTGATCATGTGATCTCAAAATTGTGGCCCTCATGAGACAACCCACAGCATGTAAAATAAAACCGCTTTTATTAGACTAGAGATAAAAAAAAAAATTCCCCAGTGGTCCTCAACCTTGACTCCGAAACCTCTCATTGTCCTTAATAAAATTTGAAGGCCCCATGACCATTTTTTGATTTTTTGGTGGATAAGGATTAGGATTTTTTTTTTACTCATCATTTCTACCCAATATATTCTCTTTAGAGCTTAATATAACTAGAAAAATGTTTATTCATTATAAAAATGCCAGTGGCATTATATTTTATTATTTTACTTTTCTAGGTCTAGACATCACACTTTTAAAATGAGGCTCTCTCATATATCCAGGTTGTTTTAAGACTGTGGAAATCCTGCTTCTGAAAAGATAGAAAAAATGCAGAAGATTTAATTAAAATAAGAAATATTTAGATTTTTAGTTGTTTTAGGCTTATTTGATATAACGTTAAGTCATCTTGGAAGTTTTCCCTCTGGTTGAGAACCACCACGTTATCTAAAATGAGTGTACATTTTGTTACATTAGTGCTAAATGCTTTCTGTCTTAAGTGAAAAACATGAAATGGCCCAAACATGCCCACATTATTCCAAGCAAAATCACTTTTTATTTCATACCATATCACATATTTCAAGTTAAGTACAAAATTCCCAGGAGGACTTGAAGCCATTAGACAGTGTTAGTATTTACTACAACACCCAAAAATTGGATCTTAATAGTTCATCAAAAATGATTTTGCCACACACCTTTTGATACGTGAACTAACAAGAATAATTTGATGCTAAATGATCTCAAGTTTAGCTAAAAGTGGATGTTGGTAAGTTTCTGCAAGCTGAGCTGAATGAAAAGCCAACAGGCAATCAAAGTTCCTCCTGATGCTGTAAGTTGGAGGAAACCCAAAGCTGTGCTGTATTTCTGGAGCTGATATTCTCTTCATTCACATCAAAGGCAAAACAACTCATTAAAACTCTTTTAATGACTGACAGGTCAATGTGAGAACAAATGTGTTTCCATGACAACTAGTCAGTTATTGGATGGCAAGGGCATCATTGACAGAACGATTAGAGCAAACTAGTGCCAAAGGAATACACAAAGCTAACAACAATCGATCGGGAGTTTGACACAAACACACACAGACCCAATAGCACAGATTAATTCAAGTCATTAACTTAACAAATTAGACCAAACATACCCAAACACAAACTCTGAAAAATAATACTTATCATTTGCTCCTTTTTTACCACTCTCACATTTTCACATTATGAGAAAAAAAACAATAAAAAATACATTATTTCACTATTCCCCCTTGTTTCAGAGCCTTACAATGCCCACAATAAGCAGCAACACACATTCACTCCTACAGACTCATGCACACACAGGCCCTCATCAGCGGTGGTTCATTAAGCTGGGTAAACAGAACATTAATGATTCATTAGAGCCAGCGCTGTTTATTAGTACACAAACCAAGACAGACCGATCCTGTCTTATGCTGTCCTCTCAGACATATTTTGTATAGACATACAAACACACTCAGCACAAAGCACTTCCAGACAGACATTAAAACAATCTCAGTAAAACAATGGAATAGCTCATTCAGCAATAATAGAACAACACCTGAGACCAAGTCTCACCTAACTAGACTTTTGAATATTATTTTGAATAAAGTCTGGTCCACATCACAACTTATTCCGGCCTGTCACCCTCTCAAGACAGGAAAGGAACATCTGAATGACATGTAAAGTGACTAACCACACGTTTATTGATATAAAGTTCAGAGCAGTGGCGTAGCTGGCACACCTAAAAATAACGCAGTTATTTTTTATAGTCTTAATAAAAAAAGTTGTTCTATTGTTGTTTACTTACAATATTTCTTCATTTCAAATGTAATTTAAATTTGTAATTATTTTCGTAAAAAAAAAAATCTGCCGATGTTCGGACTGCCAACCAATCCACAAAAAGCCGCTGATTGTGACGTGTGACCCCCAGCATCTTGGAAGACGTTTGCAGCGCATTCTAAAGAGTAGAGAATCTTTTAACCTGGCTAGCTAGCAATATGTCGCAGAGCTCCCTGCTTAATTTCTTTAGTAAAAAAACTCAGCCAGACACAAGGCCTAACGTTACACCTGATGAGGAAGTTTCTCCCTGCGGCGACTCTAGCACAGCTGGCTGCGGAAAAAACTGCTGAATTAGAAGACACCGAAATGGCAGAAGTCTTGGTCTCATGTGATAAAGACGTATATAAATATAAGTATGTATAAATATAGTTATATTTTACAAAGTTTATGGTTATGTGGCGAGCCTGAGTATAGTTTTACACATCAGCCCAGTCTATTCTGTAACGTTAGTGATATGCAGAGTCTGGGTTTTTTTGCACATTAATCTGACAATAAATGTGGCACACCCAGTTTTCCTGATGCAAAACTAGAGTCTCTTTTCTGGCTACACTGGTGGTTCAGAGGTGTTCAAAGTGTTTTCAGTCATTTTCACACGGAAAAAAAGTACACCTAACACAAATTTTTTTCTTAATAAAAAATAATTAAAAAATAATTTTTACTGTTTTAAGTGTACACTGTTTTGCCTATAAAGTAAACATGTATTTTAGGATGTTTAGATATTTTTACTGAAAACTGAACAGATTTTTTTTGCAGTCAAAAACAATTGTCTGAGATCAACGTGTCACTAACAGAACATTTAAAAAAAAAATCACAGATTTTATACATCAGGCCCAAGGTCATTGGATTTGGATTAATATTGGCTATACTTAGGGTGGGTTGCACCAATAAGGATTAATCTTAAATCTAGATTAAATCAAGGTTTATCTAGTAATTGTTGCACCAAACTTTAAACCTTGTTAAAAAATAAGCAGGTTTACATTTAAACCATCATCTTGATTCTGGATTTAATTTATATTTAAGATAGATTAACTTTAATTATGTTGCTCCATGACTTTAATCTCTGATTTAAATCTCAATTAGGGATTAATTTTAAATTTACAGGTGAGAAGGTTTAAATGAAATATAAAGTGCACCTACAATTACAATTATGTGGCCGATTAAACAAAGAAAACAACAGAGGGTGTGTCGTGAGGTCTCGGAGAGGAGTTTATTACAAATAAAAATGAAGATTAAAGTGCACTGAGCAACAATGCACTTCTAGATTGTGAGGGTCTTGGTAACCCATAGTAAACTTGCGTCTGCTATCGAGTCCGGGATGGGAATACGTCAATCATCTCGGTGCATCCCGGCGTAAGACAAAGAAAAGAAAACAGAAATAGGTCTATACTAGTAATATATATAATATATTATATATAATATATATTCCCGGATATGAAATCTGTAGCAATGACTAAGTATCGTTGTCGCTGCTTGATCAGCCGTTTTAATAATGGGTTCTCTAGTTTATTAAAATGGCAGATATTTTAAACGTTTATTTCCTTTATCGACAAGAGCAACTTGTGTCAGAAAGAGAGTTTGGTAGTCAGCAAAGAAGGATAATGAATGAATATTAACATTGTTGCTGTTTAATTGCAAAGGCGAATCCATCATGGCAGAGAAAATTAATCGTAGATGAAGGTTTTAATCGCAGATTAGAATTCTAATCCCCGATTTGTTAATCTGTGTTTAAAATTAAGTGGTGCAACACAACTCGATTTAAAATAAAACCCAGATCAACAAATCCTTGATTAGCTCTAAACTTTGCTTAAATTAATCCTTGTTGGTGCAACTCGCCCTTAGAGACACATATGATGTCTATATGATAATCAGGTAAATCATTAAAACAAACATGACAGATGAAAAGAAGAAAATACTTTAATAGAAATTTCACAACTCACAACTATTAAAGATAATAATTATTTGCCTCGTAACCTCTGGCTATATCTGAGATCAAATAGAATTGGATGGTCAGGCAATGACAGCAATTTAATAGTAGCCATGCATTCTGACAAAATTGATTTTTTTGCAAGCAAAACATAAACTGCAGATATGTCATAATTTTATAGTAGGCATTTTTCCAGTGCCTAAATGAAATGTGTTGGGCTCTTTAAAAAATGAAAATAATGTTCTCGCAGCACTGACTGGCTGAAGCTGCCACAAGAATGTGAAGAGTCCTGATCCCTTCACTAGCAACTTTTCTGCTGGTTCATGAGCCGAGAAGTGAAAGGCAGCAGACGGGGAAAAAAATAAGTCCATTTCACACTGTTTAAAACAATCCACAAACAAAAATCAGATACTGGTAAAACTTCTACGATATTATAATGACATTTTTGCTATTTATATGCTGATAGCGAAGAATGTATTCTAGATGTACAGTGCCCTCCAAAAGTATTGGAACAGTAATGACAAAATTGCTTTGG
The DNA here is from genome assembly GCA_018155175.1 of Sinocyclocheilus anophthalmus. NCBI lineage: Eukaryota > Metazoa > Chordata > Actinopteri > Cypriniformes > Cyprinidae > Sinocyclocheilus > Sinocyclocheilus anophthalmus. Next base: position 13,496 of record JADLZN010008892.1, on the reverse strand, counting down.
AGCTGACTTTAAAGGGTTAGTTCACCCAAAAATGAAAATTCTGTCATTAATTACTCACCCTCATATCGTTCTAAACCCGTAAGACCTCCGTTCATCTTCGGAAAACACAACTTAAGATATTTTTTATGAATTCTGAGAGCTTATGTAGCAGCAAATGTAATTAGCACGATCAAGGCCAGAAACGTAGCAAGGGACGGAAAAAGAACATGTGACATCAGGGGTTCAACCGTAATTTTAAGAAGTTACGAGAATACTTTTTGTATGCAAAGAAAACAAAAATAACGACTTTATTCAACAATTCATCTCAGGCTTTCCCCGGTGCCATTTTGGAGAATATCCACTGAACGTAAGCAGCACATGCTATTCTGTGTCAGCTGCGTCACGTGGCGAAGCTGACACAGATAGCATACGCGGAGGAGATATGAAATGTGAATAAAGTCGTTTATTTTGTTTTCTTCGCGCTCAAAACGTTTTCTCGTAACTTCGTAAAATTACGGTTGAACCCCTGATGTCACATGGATTATTTTACCGATCTCCTTGCTAGGTTTCTGGACGTTGATCGTGGTAATTACATTGCTGTCTATGGGAGGGTCAGAGAGCTCTCAGAATTCATAAAAAATATCTTAATTTTGTGTTTTCCGAAGATGAACAGAGGTCTTACGGGTTTGGAAAGACATGAGGGTGAATAAACGATGACAGAATTTTCATTTTTGAGGGAAACATCCCTTAAAATCAGCTCCAAAGCAATTTGTAAATTTCAAATACTTGGCGGGCACTTTAGGTGAACTACACCTTTAAGAGACAAGCAAGCAATTTGAATGCTAAAAGAAAAGAGGAACTCAATTACAGCTATATCAAAAACAATGGGAACAGGCTCTCTCAACTTTATTACTGACTTAATGAATGATGATGATAGCAGAATGAATGCAGAAGTGTACAAAAACATCTTGGCTACCAGTTTTCAAGAAAACAACACAAGACCCATCAGAAAGTGCTTCATATTGCAACAGGACAATGACCCAAAACACCCTGCCAGTTCAGTCAAGGAGTTCATCAGGGCAAAGAAATGGAAGTTCTTAGATTGCCCAAGTCAATCTCTAGATTTAAATTCTATTGAACATGAATTTCACCAGCTAAAGAGGAGACTAAAGGCAGAAACTCCCCAAGAAACTGTTGAAATCAGCTGTATTAAAGGCTGGGAAAAGCATTTCAAAGGATGAAACCAAGAGTCTGGTGATGTCTGTGGGTGGCAGACTCACTGCAGTGATTGCATGCAAGGGATTTGCAACTCAATATTAACTTTTAAACTTTTACATTTGCTTTAGGTTCAACTGTCAAAATACTTATGCTCACATCAGATTAGGGAATGAAACTCTAAAAGTGCTGGCCTTTTTATTTGGTAAAACATCTGTGTGTGTTGAAACAGCTAATAATAAAATGTGACATTCTGTAGTTTTGTCTCATATTCATCTTTTAATCATATTTGCAGATGTCTTGACTCCACAGCAGACAAAGCAATTTTGTCATTACTGTTCCAATACTTATGGAGAGTACTCTATGTTAGAATACTCAGCTACTTTTATAAAAGACTGCCACAAAAATCCCAGTATAGTCAAGCCATCTAACAGTGGCTGACACCACAGTCTATTGTGGGTCTCATTGGCCCATGTTGGCTCATGTTGTCCCTGCTTTGGTCAGGTGGAAATCGAGGCCTTGGCACGTCTATACATACCTGACCCAATGCAGTGCAAATGCAGTAATATAAAGCTGGACTGACATGGCATAAAACGGCTCCAGGCAAGATTTAATGCAGGCTTGTGTTCCTGGCCCAGTCACAATGTTTCATGGATGAGAAAATGTCTGGGAAAAGAGCTAATGGCCCATCTCAAGTCTGCTGAGAGTATGTGAAAAGGTTACCACACACACCGTTAACCTCGTTCATATGACCTTATGACAAGACACATTGTTCGGATCTCCGAATATGACTTATGAGGGTGTTACATCGCGCTCAGGAGCAAATACGCACATTGTATGTGTGCATCCATGCGCGAACACAAAAGAACACATTAATCATGAATAGTGTCATTAGCCTAAAATGCCCCACAATGTGCAGGCCTGCAAATGTACAGGCTAATAACACTAAAATGTCCCACAATGCAGCAGGCCACACACATACACTGTCCATTTCATCTCTTTTGATCACTTTATCCCTGCCTGGGCTCTAGTACTGTGTTAAAAAGCAAACAAGCTTTCTTCCCCAGCAATCACTGGAGACAGGGCAGTTTTAGTAACGAGGCTTCACTGGGACCGAATATTCAAGTGAGAATTTATGACTCATCAGCAGCTTCTAATTAAGCCTGACCGTTGCATTATTTATCAGCTGTTTACCACAATCGCTGAGAGTGTGTCTGTCTGTGAATACGACTGTATTTTATGCATCTACCTAGCAAACTATTTGAAAATTATCAAGAGATTCGAAGTTGAAGCTTCATATTTATATCACATGAGTTTAATTAACTTCCATATTTACGTGTTATGTAATCTTATAGTGAAATGAAAGCTAATGTTTAAGTGTTGTCTTATATTACTCAAACACATTTTAAAAATCCTGGTAAAAAAAAAATATATACATATATATATTTTTTTCTAAGAAGGTCATATGAAAATGAAGCTTGACGAAACCATTTACTCACCCCACATCATTCCAAAGTTGTATGAACAACCATAACAAAAACATTTATTCTGCTCTCCAAAGACAAAAAAAAGCATCAAGCTCATACACAAATTTCCTCATTAAAAATGTTAGGTGTACAATACATAATATAGATCATACAGTATATAACATTTTATAATCTAGCACACAAGACATGTTGCTTTTTTAGTGCTTTATCCTTTTTGGAGCTCAGCAGCATCAGTCTACGATCTCTTTTATTGCACAAAAAAATTAAACTAACATTCTGCTAAAAATCTGCACTGTGAACTATCAAAAACAATTGTATTTGTATTAACTAACATCAACAAAGACTGATAAACACTATAAAAACATACTGGCAATTGTTAGTTTATGTTAACTAATGCAAATTTAATGTTAACTAATGTGTTAACCAGAAAACAATATGGGTTTGTACAGAGCTTAATAAATGACTGAATCTTAATTTTGGATGAACAATTCCTTTAAGCAGTGAGGATGAGAAACACATGATTAGTTGTGTTATGTATACAAACTTGTATGCGAATAGTGTGATCCTATTGCTGCATAGTTCACCATTCATTATTGGAGTTCAGAACCATATAGAGATTGAGAGGCACAATAAATGGCGCAAAAGAGAGGTTTGCATCTATAAAAAATTTGAATTAATTCATTATTTAGTCTGCAAGATCCAGTGACGTATAATTCAGCATTAAACTGAAATTTAAGCTATGTAAATCATACATATTAAGGACTGTGAATGATTTTGCATTATATCTAATGTGCACATCTATAATCCAACAAGAACCTTATATTATATATTACTGAATATTGATTAATGATTAATAATTTTATTAAGAATAGAAGTGCTTGAAAACTAAATGCACACAAGTGTCCGCGTGTGCATGCGTGTGTTTTCACATCAAATGGTACATCACACAAGCCTTTCAGCTCTCTCCAAAGCTTTAAAGGCATATCAAATAACAGTTTTATTTGCGCTCAATAATTCAGTGTCAGAGCCTGATGAACATTTCATTCTTTTCATTAGCTAAAAGTTCCTCTAACCGCTATTAAAAGTGTCAGTCAATCATTCCAGCTTAGAGCAGCGGGGAAGCATTATCTCAATTAGAGAAAAGCACAGAGTGGCATTAGACTGGGAGTGAGTTTATGAGTCCTGCATGAAGGGATAGAAACACGTTAGCGCACGACTCCAGGGTCACTGCAGAGATGCTTCAGAAATCTCTCTCTTTACAGTTCGCACTGCTGGCAGAGGTGAAAAAGTTTTATACTTGGTTTTATTTACCAGCAGCCATTTCACCCTGTAGCCCAAGACTGGTTGCCCACTGAAGCTAAGCAGGGCTGAGCCTGGTCAGTACTTGGACCTCCTGAGAAAACCAGGTTGCTGCTGGAAGAGGTGTTAGTGAGGCCAGCAGGGAGTGCTCACCCTGCAGTCTGTGTGGGTCCTAACGCCCCAGTATAGTGATGGGGACACTATACTGTAAAACGCACCGTCCTTCGGATGAGATGTTAAACCGAGGTCCTGACTCTCTGTGGTCATTAAAAATTCCAGGATGTCCTTCGAAAAAGAGTCGGGGTATAACCCCGGCATCCTGGTCAAATTTGTCCATTGGCCTCTGACCATCATGGCCTCCTAATCATCCCCATGCACTGACTGGCTTCATCACTCTGTCTCCTCTCCACCAATAAGCTGGTGTGTGGTGGGCGTTCTGGCGCACTATGGCTGCCGTCGCATCATCCAGGTGGATGCTGCACACTTGTGGTGGTTGAGGAGATTCCCCCGCTTTCATGTATAAGTGCTTTGAGTACCCAGAAAAGCGCTATAAAAATGTAACTAACTTTTATTATTATAATTTTTATTTAGTTTAGCTATGAGCTGATAATTAAAACTCCACCACAGCACTTTTTCATAAAGACAAGCATCTGAAAAGAGAAACTAGAGAGTAATTCACTGTAAAAAAAGCTGAGAAAGGTGCATAATTAAACCAGCCGGTTCAAACTAAGAACGATTGTAAGACAGAATATTCACAAAGCTCAAACACTATGAAAAAGCTAAACCTGAATGATGAAAACTGGGAGATTTTTCCAATCCAAAGTTTTAAAAAGGTGGATTTAGCCTACCAAAAATTCTGATTTTCTCATTATTATCTAATAATTATTTTTATTCTTCTAATAAACTTTAATCCATAATATTCTGAAAAATAAACTTTTATATTATATATTTATATCATAAATTTGGTCTAAATAGTAGTTTGAAATTTGCTACAATTATTTTATTAAATGTTACTAAATAATTAATATTTTTAAAAATTAAGTGAGCATTAGATGATGGGCATTAGGGTAATCTAAATGTAAAAAATCATGCATGCATGCATGCATCTATTTTGACATTCCTTGCCAAAAAGCCAAATTTATTGTGAGTAGTAGAAGACATTTAGCAGGTAGTTTTAACTTGATAATCTGATTTTAAGATATTTAAATGTGTAATTTCTTCATCCCTAGCAGTACGAAACGAAATTATTCTCCCACCATTTGCCATTGGTCAGCTAAAACAACAATCCCGCCTCAAAATTATGTCGTGGTAAAGCCAATGTTGCTGTATTGGGCTGGTCGAGATGCTCAAACAAACAGAGCAAATGTGTTTTGATATCATCTCTTATTAGATCTTATTAGATCACGGCAGCAATCACATCAGCAGTTTGCAAGGAGCTACAAACACTCAGATTCATCTCTCACTTGAGGGACAGGAATTCAAACAAGAAAAAAAAAGAATACTACATATTCTCAATAAATGAAAACTCGACCACACAGTTTAACAATCTAAGAAACAAAAAGTAAACACCAAAGATGACCTCAGCCTTTACACACACACATGGCTTCCTTGCTTCTAAAAATTAGTGTTGTTTTTGGCGGACTGTTTTAATTTTAGTTTTAGTCTAGTCTTTGTGTAAAACTGTCATTTTAGTTTTTATTAGTTTTAGTCACGTTCATACTCTTTTTAGTCTAGTCAAGTTTTAGTCGACGAAAACTGATGACATTTAGTCTAGTTTTAGTTTACGAAAACTGATGACATTTAGTCTCGTTTTAGTCGACGAAAACTGATGACATTTAGACAATGAAAATTGTATTTTAGTCTCTTTTTAGAAATGCAATTCTATTTAACCCAGTCAATGATAGATAAGTACCTAGTAGGATGACGAAACCAACATTTTCTTTAGCTCAAACCCAATTCAAACAAGGTTATCTTATTATATTATTGTTACCTTATAGACTCAAGAATACATCCATTCCAGACACGGAAGATGCTTTGATTTGAATTTACAACATTTATTTTATCAACCAAACATGTTAGAAGTACACACGCATAAATTTAAATAAAGACGAACCCCATCAGTCCCTTTCTCTGTGTCAGACTTAACTCTGTTTGGTTTTCGTCTTCTAAATCAGTGCTTCCCAAACTTTCTTTAGTCGCGGCACCCTTTGGAAAATTCAACAAATTTGTGGCACCCTACAAAATAAATTTTATCACAATATTTTAATTTCTAACTTCGATATGATAATTTAAAAAGTATAGATATTCGGTACAACAGAGAAGAACTGCAGAATATAATGTAATACAGATATTTTTAATATTATAAAAAATCATTAGGCTAATTTCTAATGAAGAGACCAATTTATATGAAAGATTTTAATGTAGGCTTTTATTCATATGTAAACAGTGTGAGATAGTTATAATGGTAATTAAAAAAAGTTTTGCTCACTCAGTGTATTTTTGTAGGGTTATTAAGAGATTTTTTTTTTTTTTTTACAAATTATCAAAATAATGTTCTAGAAAGCTATTATTATCAGAACATTTGAGCATAACATAGCGGTTAGCAGATCTATGAATGAGAGGGCAGCGTTACCAGATTTGCCCATATACCACACCATGTTACATCACAGTAAGGCTATTGCAGACAGAAACAAACTGTACTACACGATGGTTACTTTCAGCTTGATTGTGAGGGACTTGCTGTCCGAGAGCAGAACGGTATATGATGGCGCAATCACATGGGCCCGCGATTTGAGACTGAGCGGGAGCACACCACGTGCATAGAGCGGGATAATCACACACAGAGCAGGGATAAATAACCATACAGTCTATGGATAATACACACACGCATAGAGCGGGATAACACACGCGCACAAACACAAGTGAATCCTGAGCGGGTGAATCATTGCGGCAGCCGGAATTCTGTGCATCTATAATTATGGCGGCATTATTAGAAATGGATATGAATAATAGTGCTTTTTTGCACATTTTAGCAATTTAAAATAATGAAAAAATTGGTTTTTACCCGGCCAACCACTGCTCCGACAGAACCGGTGTAGGAAAACATGTTCTAAATCATTTCCGAGAGTGGGGCTGCTTGCGGAAGTGACGACCTGATGCAGCCCCGAAGCGAGGACACAGAAACAGGAAATACGCAAAATAATAATAATTAAACGAGAGAAATACGTTATAACATTTCCTTTCGTCTCGTTTTGGTCAACGAAAGTGAAGAGACATTTTAGCATAGTTTTTTTGTAAGCCACATTTCGTCTCGTTTTATTCGTCAACGATATTGCATTGTACATTTAATTATCGTCATCATCACATGACCAGCATTTTCGTCTCGTCTCGTTTTCGTCACGTGATTAAAGGTTCGTTGACTATATTTAGTCATAATTTTCGTTGACGAAAGCAACACTACTAAAAATACTCCTCAGTCCTCTTTTTGAGCCTCCTGAGACTGACACGAGGGAAGATAATATCTTCCCAAATTATCATTCTTATCAGAGCCGGTCTGGATTACTGATAACACTCTCGCCGAGCTCCGACACACAACAAAAGACCGGAATGAGAAAGAGATGGAAAAAAGAGAGAACATTATTCGTACCCAGTGAAGATGTGGAAATGTGTTAAAGCCTTAAAGCCAGCTTAGGCTCTAAGAGACTGTCATATGCTCCTTTACTCAGAGGAAAATACAGAAGCCACTTCTATAGCTGACACGATGTTAATCCTGTATAAAGGTGTCCTGACATCAGCGAAACCCTTAGAATAAGAAATTCTGACGAGTACAAATCACATCATAGTGTAGCATGGCGTAGTAAACCAAATCAAAAAGGTTATAGATTCAAACCCCACAAGAGATGTTACACGAATTCTACTGTGTGCTGTATTAAAGGGGTCATATGATGCTTTTTTAAAGATCATTATTTTGTGTTTTTGGTGTAACAGGATATGTTGACATGCTTTAATTTAAAAAATAACACATTATTTTTCAAATACTGTACATTATTGTAGGTCTCTATGCCCCGCCTCTCTCAAACGCGTTGTTTTCTACAAAGCCCCTCCTTCCGAAAACCGCAGTACGCTCTGATTGGCCAGCTGACCCAGTGCATTGTGATTGGGCGAACACCACAAGCACTCGTTGGAAATGTAACGCCCCTTACCATAATCGCGAGCTTCAGCTTTCAAAATAAATGTAAAGACAGTAAATAATGTCATTAGTTTTATCATCAGTTCAAGCCCGAAAGGGGAACAGAGTCGCGTGACAGACACAGTGATGAAGCTGGTATGTGTTTGCAGTACACAAGTCACAGTTAAGACAGCTGACTCCACTTTGATAATGTGACCCTGTCTCTCTCTCACTCACACACACACACAAACACAAAAACAAACACACACACGCGCGCAGCATGTGCAAAAACTCCGCATTTTGAACAGTCAATAGCGAATACTTAAACTAATAACAAAACATACTTACAGTTGCTGATTCAGAAGTGCCAGATTGTTATAGCAAAGTCAGAATTACCTCCTCTTTTAGGTTCACAAAACGGTCGTCCATAAATGCATTGCTGTTCTGTTGTAATACTGAAGATTCCTAAATGCATCTACTTTCCAAAAAAATGGAAGGCCAAATAAAGTGCTTTTGCTTTCACCTAGAAACACACAGCGTCTCCCTGACATGGCTGCTTCAACACTAACTGCGATTACTGAAACCATGCCTTCTTTCTTTGCGTGAACATTTGGGCTGCATTACGCAAATATTTCCACATAGTGACGTAAATATGTGGGGGCGTGTTAGAACGAGCCGTTTTAGGGGGGCGTGGCAGAGTCTTAACTTTGATAAAGAATATCTCTTTGGTTTTGAGACTTTAGTCTTTGCAACTTCAGGGATCTTATCTATGCACAATCAGCTTGTAACACTCCAAAGAGAAAGGAAAACTTGAAATTGCATCATATGACCCCTTTAAGTACTTTAAATAATTTCCAAAGAGCCTAACTCAGAGCTAACTGACATACTATGGCTTGGACAATAGCATGTCCTTGTGTCTGTTCAAAGGGATAGTTGACCCAAAAATGAATGAATCATTCAGACCGGTTTTGCTAACAGGATGAATCGATTCATTGAAAACATTTGGCTCAAAAGAGGTATTTGTTCATGCATCAAAACAACATCAGGTTAAGTAAATGGTGACTGATTTTTTCATTTTTGGATGAAAAACTATCCCTTTAAATAAACTCACATATGCTCCACAAAGTATTTGGTCACAAAAGCCACAATTTGGATCAGTCTGAATGAATCCCATTCAGTTACTGAATAACAAAAAAGAAGTTAAACTGAAATCTGCAAACAAATGAAGTGGAAACTTTCTTAGCCATTTTGATGAATTAAGTTTAACCAAAACCAACCCTAACGAAAAGAGGTTTAACCTAATATTTTGTTATGTAGTGCAATGACATTCATAAATTTAAGTGTATCTTAAGTATAGATACTTTTTTGGGTTACTGCCCACTTGACTGAGTTGCAGGCTGCTGTGTTCACAGACAAAAAGTAAAAATTCCAGTTTTATTTATAGTAGCACAGGGGTCTAGGTGTGTGTATAACCTTGTGTGTTGGTCCCTAGGGTTTGAGTTTCTTTTAAATATCTCCCTCTTTACAGATAATTAATTCCTCCGCTACTGACATTAAACAGTACCACTTTTCGCCACTTTTAAAGGGCAAGACTTACTTCTCCTCCCAACTACTGCATTTCATACAACTATATCTCTTCCGCTCTCTCCATCCCTCCCATTCATTCTACTGCCTGTGTCTTTCTTACTCTCCTCCCTCTGTTCAGCCCACTAGCAAAGCAAGACATCAATCTTGTGCTGTCACAAAGTGTGTCAGGCTTTGACCCAGCTGGAGTGGAGCAGGAAAAAGGCCTTGCTAATATTGAGTTAGCTCATGCAGCATGTGCTGAAACTACACACACACACTCACTCACTCACTCACTCACTCTCTCTCTTGAGTCCTCAAAACTCATTTTGAATTGCCACTGTCTGACAGTTACATACATAGCCAACCAAACTAATACTGAATGTTTTTATGCAGGACATTACAGCCAAGGGCACTTACATATACTCTATACACTCCACCCCTATAATAAGAACAGAGCCTTCCCTCCCTCCCTCCCAAGGATAAAATGAAATTAAAAAACTCCCTATTTCAAAGTATTGCAACATTTTACCTCAATATACGGTGTCAGAATATGAAAAATAATGATAACTTTGTTCAATTGTTCATGTTTTTTAGAAAAAAATAGTTTTATACTTTTGGGGAAAATGAGATTTAGGTTAATCAATACACTGGATTATTTCTATTTGACCAAAGTCTGAACTAGCTACGAATATAGCCATTTTCAATACAGATGAAAGAGAAATCAAATTAAATATCAATTTATAAATCACAGTTTTTACTATTCACTAAATATAAATGACCAGAAGCAAAAAAAAAATTATGTTACACTACCATGTACATTGCATTATATGCAATTTTTGTGTAAAATGCTATAAAAATTGTGGTTTCTGAAAGTAAAAACTATGGATTACTAAATAATTTATGGTGAAAGAAAACCACAGTTGTTTTTTCTTAAAAAAAAATTTAAGTAGTCGCTTTTTTATTTTATTATTATTTTTAATTTTTTTGGTGTGTACCAATGAATCATGTAAAATATTACATATATTACAAAAATAGGTTCTCTGAGAAATTTAGGCAACCTGGTCTCATAAAAATACGTACTGTACCTCTGTGTACTTTTTGTGCAACATCGTTTTTACGTACCTTACTGCACGTTTCGCCGCAGTTTCAAAGAGAAATGTCCACTGAGTGGCGCTAAAACACGGGTTCAATATGTGAACCCTGGTACGTTTTTATTACGTTGATATAAGTACGTATTGCTGTGTTTTTATTATGTTGCTTCAAGTACGTATTGCGGCAGTTCAGAATTAAAATATCTGTGGACTGTCGCTAAAAGTTAATGCTCTATCGTGCTGGAAATATGCCCTACACCTAGGGCTGGGTATCGAGTTCGATACTTTTTAGGCACCGACCGAATTGCCGCGATACCATCGAGTATCGAAAAACTTCTTGCCGTTCGGTACCAAATTTCGATACCTAAGGGGTAATCTCATCAACGTCAGTGAGCAAATAAGCTTGCAGCACTAGTGTTCGACTAGAAGTGGTGCGGCTCAGATCGATCAGCATTTTGACATCCGCAAGAGCGATTCGAAAGCGCACAGAGCAGTCTGCTCTCTTAGCTCTCGTGGTAATGTAATACACCGATCGGTCTGCACAGTCGGTCCGCGTCAAGTCGAACAAACCTAATACTGTGTAAACCCCGGTGTTTTTTTTTTTAGGGGGGAGATGTGGCTCACACGTGAGGCTGTAGTGTGAATGCGTCCCAACCCCCTCAGATGTAAGGCTACAGTTACACTGGTGAGTTAATTTTTTTAAATGAAAACGATCCTTGTCATACTGACGTTTCAGCTGCGTTTCAAGCTGGCTTTCCACTATCTCTGACAAACGACAGACCGGAAGTCATTAATTTCCAATGGAGAGTAGTGCGGGACTTGGGAGCTGCGTGGAGCTCCGATCATATGCTGATGTCCGTTCATACTACACGACCGAAAGTGCGTGTTACATGACCATTCATGCACACATCATTCTACATAAGACGATAAATAAGATTTATATTCCGCTTTACTCAAAACTCACTTTAAACCACCATAGAGGTTTTAATAAGTTCTGATGCCCGTCTACTGTGTGTTTTGGCCAGTTAATTTCGATGAAAACTGCGCAGAACAGCAGATCGTGGAGAGAGAAAAGGCAGTACAGCGCGGAAGATGCTAATGATCATCAGTAAATCAGTGGAAAAAATTCATTAGAAATGGAGATGAGTCTGTCGGAGCCTCTGCATTTTTAAACGAAACACGCGCTATGTAAAGTAGATAAACAGATGTATAAACTGAGCTATTTGAGCTTTATTAAAAAACAAAAAACTAATTTTTGGGGCCACTGATTTATTGTGTTGGTTTCATTTTAATCCTTTGTGCAGTGGCTCAGGAGATTTTTGTGTCTGTATAAACATCAACAAGCTGTAAAATGAAACCAATATTTTTTTTTTTTTAGCTAATGCGATTTTGTGATAACGATTTCATAAAATGGATCGAAAAAGTATGTTCAGGAACCGGTACGAAGTCAAGGTTATCAAAAAATTTTAAATAACCCAGCCCAGGCCCCTACCTCCACCAACCCTAAACCTACCTGATAGTGTTAACAAAAGCAAAACTGATATAAAAACGCATTTGTTGACGCAACCGTGCCATTTGAACTTCCTTATATGCAGATTTGAACTGTTTTGTCGAACCGTGGTTACACGGGATTCGAACCGGAGCTCCTCATCTCTCAAGTACTTCTCCGTACTCCGTGAGCTACCGAACAAACATACCATCGATGAAAACCCATAGATATGAAGCTGGATATGTGCGATGCTAACATTCAAAAGCATCAGTTTTAAAATCTCCCAGCATATTAAAATTGTTTTAAAGACATAACATGATATTCTTCAAGTAATTGTGCAAAAATTACACTTTATTAATCGAAACTCTGTAAATTTGTGTGAAAAGGAATAAAAGGTGTCAGAGTTTTACTGCCTCTAATGTTCATTTCTTTTGGAAACTGCAGTGGTATGTACTTATTGTTACGTATTTCACGTCTCGCAAAAATGTGCCCCCAGGTACGTTTTTGCCATGAAAACAGGTAGAATTTTTTTATAGGCTTATTTTATTTATTATGCTGAAGTTTTTAAAAACTGATTTTGTTTTTACACCAGTATCTTTAGAGCTAGTCCATCATTCTCTTTCCCTCTCCCTTTCTCTCTGTTTAGAAGTGCTCACCTTTCCAAGATGTCCAATCAAAGGGCCTTGCTGCCGGGGGGCCCGGCTTCTGTCTAAACACCCGCTGTCGCAGAGACGACCCTGCAACCTTTGGCATCATTTTGACAGACAGCCAGGTGACTGGTTTTAATATTAATATGTCCCCCATGCTGAGAGGAGATTCTATTTGTGTTCAGCTAAAAGAGAGCAGACGCTTTTTAAAAGTCAGGCTGCAGCCTTCAGTCCTTCACTGTCTCCTCAGGATGAACCGAAAAAACATAAGCAAGTATGAAAAAGAACTAAAGAAAAGTGTGCTCCTCACAGCTGTCAATTTATCATTCTCTCTCCCTCAAAAATTGACTTTCACTTTTACAGCATCTCATCCTGGTCCTGCCTTACTTCATTCTATCTCTCGACCCCGTCATCCTTCCTTTTTCCTCTTCGCTATTATTTAAATTCTCAGTTCTCTCACTTTTTCTGATACCTCTCTCCAAGTGCTGGACAGGTGTCAGGCCATTCACACTCTCTGCACAAAAAGGGTCCTACTGCACACTCACACTCAACTGC
>JADLZN010008891.1:0-22906 GCA_018155175.1 Sinocyclocheilus anophthalmus | reverse complement strand
AGGTTTAATACAGTTTATTGATCACATATCACATATTTAACATTATCATAGTCCTGTGTGCAATAAACACATTGCAGGGGTTGCAATTCACTTACATAAAGTTACTAAGGTTTGAAAGAAATCCCCACAATGCCTTTTTGTAAAAAGCAGAATATGCTCTACATAAGATGGGTGTCTTTGAGGATGACAATATCATTAAAAAACTGGGTGATGAGTACTCAACTGGGTGATGAGTACATAAAACATTTCACATGTAATCTAACACAAAAGATTGAGGACACATGTTGTTGTGATCCAGTGCACAATACAACTCAGATTTCCCCACAAAATCTGACAACAGCTGAAAGTGTAGAAAGCATCTCTATCTGATATTTTGATATACTATACGTTTATGCTATTTTCATTTTTGAGACCGCTTAATGTGAGTTGCAGCCCTAACGTCCAGATTTCCATTTTGAACGGAAAGCTTTTTTTATACAGAATGTTGATCTTCCCCAGTTAACAACTGTTTACACCAAATATTACAATTCAATTGCACTATTACTTATTTTGGAAAACAAAGAAATATTCATTGTAAATTGAAGATTTCTTCAATTATTTATCACCACAACACACAAAAGTTCATCACATTTGTATTCATGTTATGCAGCCTTGGTTGAGTACCTGAAAGTACACACAAGCAGAATATAGTTTACGAAGACAAAATGGAAAGTTTTGTTTAGTTCCATGTTTTCTCAGTGGAGTGCGATGACTGTAGTATAAAATTGCGATTTCGGTGTGATAACTATATCCAAACAAATCCTTGAAACACATCTGGTTGAGAGAGAGAGATAAAAATAGGCATAAACATAATAGTAATTTTTGTTGTTTGTTTTCTGCCTTGTAGACGCTTTCTCGACATCAACCTGGAACATGGATCAGAAACCAAGAAAGGGAAGGTGACTTCAAAGAAGACTGGCCAAGTTGTGCAAAAAAAGAACACTACTGTGAACCCACAGGTTTCCTCTCTTCTGAGAAAACTTGCAGTCTTCGAATGGAATTTCGTTTAGACACTTCCACTATCCACTGCAATTGGACTAAAAGGAAATAAGGTTCCTGCATTGTTAATTGCAATACAAAAGTACAGCTGGCATTTCCGCCAACATGTTTATGTAATACATTTTTTCCCCTCCTGACTTTCTTTTTTTTTTTGCATAATTTTTAAATATTTTAAAACCTTTCCATTCGTTGAAAGTTAATTAGAGCTCTGTTCTGTTAACTGTTAAGTGCATTTATTTCATACAGCTGACATTTCAAGCCAACATGTTTATATAAGGCAATTTTTCTGGCCTTTGCTTTTAAGAAATAAACGTTTTAAATTCTAACAATTTTGTTTTCTATTTCCATTTGAGGCTACTGTTATGGAAAGAGTAATATTTTCCTTGTTTTAAGGAAAACAATATTCATACAAATACAATTTATTACAATATATAACATGTGATATTGTAAAATTAAGTGGCATAACAGTAGAATACAGTACTAAGTCATAGTTCTGTAAAAGTACAATACTTTGCTGGCAACCCAGCTGCCAGTATGTAAATTGACAGTGAAAAGTTTTACAGTACACACTGTAAAAAAAATTATAATACAGCAAGATACTGTATCTGGCAATTACAGTACAATGCTGTAAATGTTGTGGTTCTGTAAAAATACAGAATGTGTCTGGCAACCCAGCTGCCAGTATTTTACTGTAAATTTACAACAAAAAGTTTTACAGTACACTGTAAAACAAAATAAAAAAACTACAGCAAGAACTGTATCTGGCAATTACAGTACTAATAATGTAAATGTTTGCAGTTGGGTCTGTACAAAACAGAAGGTGGCTGGCACAAAGCTGCCGTATTTTACTGTAAATTTAAGGGAAAAGTTTTCCAGGCAGGTGCTTGACAGGGGCCTTCGCTATCTGCATTGTTGGGTTGGTGTATCTCATCGTCCTCTTCCAATACCCCATAGATTCTGATAGGGTTCAGGGTCAGGCGAGTGCGGCCAGTCAAAGCACACAACACCATGCGTCATTTAACCACTTTTGGTGCTTTTGTCAAGTGGGCAGTTGCTAAGTCCTGCTGGAAAAGGAAATCATCATCTTCAAAAATCTGTTCAGCAGAAGGAAGCATGAAGTGCTCGAAAATTTCTGGTCAGATGGCTGCGTTGACTGGTGGACTCAGAAACACAGTGGACAAGTTCCTCTTTCAGAGCGGTAGGGTCAGGAGCTCAGAATGGCGCCGACAAGCGAATTCCCAGCTTCAGGTGAGGGTGCTACAGCAGTCAGGTCGGTTGTTCATTCAGTGCCCTCATGGAGGTTCATTTAATACCCCTGCCACCTCGGCGCTTCAGAGCTCAGTGAGCTCCAACGAGCGAAAATCCCAGCTGCCACCCGGCAACGGTACGGCACGGGAGAGATCGCCCACTCAAGTGAGGGTGCTACAGCAGTCGGGTCAGTTGTTCCCTCAGTGCCCTCATGGAGGTTCATTGATACCCTGCCACCTCGGTGCTTCAGGGCTAAGTGACCTCCAACGAGCGAAATTCCCAGCTACCGCCCGGCAACTGTACGGCACGGGAGATCTCGCCCCCTCAAGTGAGGGTGCTACAGCAGTCGGTCGTTCCCTGCCGGTCATCCGCTCCAGGGCACCGAACTGGCTCCTCTAATAATAACAGACGCCAGCCTTGATGGTTGGTTCCTTAGTAGATTTTCTGGAGGCTAGTGTGGAAACTTCTACCAATATTCGAGAGTGGGTCCTGCAGATTGTAGAGAAGGTCACAGAATCCAGTTTGGTTCTCGTCCGCCTCAATTCAACAGGGCCCACCACTCTAGTGGGTCCCGAGCAGGCTCTGGTAATGGAAAAATAAGTAGATACTCTCTTGAGGAAGAGGGCCATAGAACGTGTTCCTCCTCTCAAGAGAGAATCAGGGTTCTACAGCCGTTACTTCATCGTTCCGAAGAAGGATGGGGGGGTTGTGTCTGATCTTAGATCTCCATCTTCTGAACAGCGCTATCAAACGGCTTCGGTTCAAGATGCTCACTATCAAGCAGATAGTATCTCAGATCCAGTCCGAGGACTGGTTTGTCACGATAGATCTCAGAGACGCTTATTTCCATGTTTCCATCCTCCATCAACACTGGAAGTTCCTAAGGTTTGCATTCGGGGGCGAAGCATACCAATATAGAGTTCTCACTTCGGCCTGTTACTCTCACCCCGCACTTTCACGAAGTGTGTGGATGCTGCTCTGGCTCCACTGAGACTCCAGGGCATCCGCATACTCAATAACATCGACGATTGGTTAATACTAGCTCAAATGGAGCAGATGGCGGCTCGGCATCGAGATTTCGTCCTCGCCAAATATGAGAGAGCTGGGGTTAAGACTAAACGCCAAGAAGAGTGTTCTTTCTCCACAACAGAGAACCACTTATTTAGACGTGGTGTGGGACTCAACCTCGATGCAGGCACGTCTGTCTCCTGCTCGAATAGAGTCAATCCTCACGACAGTCACGAGAATAAGAGAAGGCCAGTCACTCACTGTCAAAAAGTTTCTGAGGCTGTTGGGCCTGATGGCAGCGGCGTCCAACGTGATACCTTTTGGCCTGCTGTACATGAGACCCTTGAAGTGGTAGCTAAGAACCAAAGGATTTTCCCCGAGGGGGAATCCGCTTTGCATGATCAAGGTCACGCGGCAATGCCTACATGCCTTAGACATGTGGAAGAAACCTTTGTTCCTGTCAAGGCCCGTCGCTGGGGGCTCCTTGTCATCGTGTTACGTTAATGACGGACGCCTCCCTCACGGGTTGGGGAGCGGTCAAGAGTGGCCGCTCTGCCCAGGGTCTGTGGCAAGGCCATCATCTCTTTTGGCACATCAAATGCCGGGAAATGCTGGCCGTGTTTCGAGCTCTGAACACTTCTTCAGACCTAAGGGGGTGTACCGAATCTGCTCAGGAAATATGAATAATTAACATAACTAGTTATAATTAACTATTTTATTTTAGATCCGCTGTAGATATTTACCTCTCAGGGTAAACTGTCTTGTCAATTCTAAGAACGTTAATTTCCTGGTTAAAGGAAATAACTTTCTTACTGTACAATTCTACAAAAGCTTGTAGCATAAATCTGCATGATTAAGTGACTCCAGTTATAAGCAAACAATGAACCACGTCAAGTGTGATACAAGTAAGGTTTTATTAAACACATAAACACTTAAACTAGTCTAACTACTACATACTGGTCTACCATCCTACATAAATAAACTGGTCTTTTTTTAACATAAAATACACACCCACACACGCATACAGTGGTATAGGAACAAAGGGGTAAAGCTTACTCAGTACAGAAGGAGAATAGGAATTACATTTAGGAACCATTTGCATATTCAGCGGATTACACCTGAGGGAAATGTCAGATCTTAGTTCAAAACACACTTTGTAAAAAGGGCAACTGAGTCTGAATGTACATTAATCAGACTAAGTTTGTACTTGCGGTCCGTCTGTTCTGAAGAGGATGCGATGCAATCTTAAGGTTTCAAGTGTCTTGCTGAATTTGGGTCAATGAAAAAACAGTTGAGTCAGAGGATCTGGGTGAAAGTGCAAGGGACAAGGCGAGGCTGGCACGAGCGTAGGGTTTCCGGAAGCGTTTTTTCTCAATCCTCTCAAGAATTAAACAAAAACCACGAGGCGGGTCACTGACTGTGATGCCTTTAAAGTCTGCGAAGATTCATGCCTCTCAAGATGGGCTTGTCCAATGAGGAAGTCCGGAATCTCAAGTGGGAGTTCTGAGATACTGGGGCATTTTTATGGCCCTTTGTGTGAAAGCATGGTAATTTGCATATGAAACTTGGATAAAATTATTAAAGACTCTTAGAACACTAATATGTTGCGTAGGTGAAAACATACAATATACACTCTCAATTAGAACATCCGAATACTAATTCATAGATACTAAACATGGTAGGGATATATGTAAGATGACAGGAGTGTGTTTCGATTATAAGCCTGTATTACAGTATACAATTTCAAAGACAAAATACACGATGACAATAATATACCAAATGACCTGAAGGATCATGTGTGTTCATTCAAATAAAGGTTTTCCTATTAATTAATTAGCAAAGAAAAGTCCTTCCCTTGTGGATTTTCCCTATGGGCAAGGAAGCGATTTTCTTCACCTAAATTCCAGGAGGTCGTAAATGTATCGGGTATCAGCATTGCTATGGAACCAGGGGCCAGTTCAGCTTCCTGGGGTGTTACAGAGAATTTGTTAAATATAACTAACAAAATATATACTGTGTGTCTGATTGGTCCAGATGCTACAGGGGCTATGTGTTTGTCCGCACAGGGAAAAACATCGGTGGTCTCCTACTAATCGGCAGGGGGTTGCATTCGGGCTTGTACAAGCGGTTCTCGGACTTGGTGTCCCTCTTCGATGGCTCTCCGCTGGAGATTTCGATCAGGAGGGACTTCCTCTCTCAGGCGGGGGGCGCCATTCCTCACCCCCGCCCGGAGTTATGGAAGCTTTGGGCATGGCCCCTGAGGGGGCACAGATCCTAGCATCTGGTCTCTCAACTGAGATTGTTGAGACCATACTCCAGTCCAGAACTCCCACCACTAGGAACCAGTATGCCTTAAAGTGGAAGATTTTCACTTCATGGTGCGGACAGCGACTACAGGACCCAGTCAACTGCCCCATTGGTACAGTTCTGGAGTTTCTGCAGGAGCGATTCTCCATGGTTATCTCCTCACGAACATTTAAAAATGTGTTAATTTATCCTATTTAGAAGATTAGTTATTGACCAATGAGAGATCTTTGTAGTTGCGAGCCCTGCGTGTCGACGAGCATGCGCAATGACAGAAGAGACGAGCCTGACAGAGAAGAAAAGACGTGATCTGATCTTCGCGATCTATTTTAAAGAAATATAGATTAAAAATCCTCTGAAAAGTGTATGAAAGTATTAGAATTCATTTATTTCGATTTAATATAGTTGTCACATTTTACTCGTTCACCAACGCCATTGTTGTTCACACGCGCCTGTGATAGAGAAGCGCCTGTGTAAGAGCAAAAACGAATATAGAGTTCACCGACGCCATTGTTGTTCACACGCGCCTGTGATAGAGAAGCGCCTGTGTAAGAGCAAAAACGAATATAGAGTTCACCGACGCCATTGTTGGTCACACGTGCTTGTGTAATGCCCGGTTCAGACTACACGATTTTAGCCCGATTTTGCCACGTAGCTTGACGTAGGGTGTCGTGGGGATTCGTAAACGACAATGGGCGTCGGGACGCAAGATTCCATCGTTTCAGCTCGTGTAGTGTGTCATAGTGGACGACAACCTATTCAGCGTCTGCGATGCTTCACGACATCACAACAGAAAGACTAGCATGTTTAATTTTTCCGTCGTCCACGACGAGTTCTGTCGCATTGGTGACGTTGACCAATAGCAGCACAGATGCTCTTTCATACACAGGTTTCAAACAGCTAGGTGTAATTATGAGATGGAGGAAAGGTTCGTGGAGTTGTGGCAACAGTACTCCTGCCTGTATGATGTGTCATCGAGGGACTACCACGACAGAACAAAGAAAGAAAAATGCTGGCAAACCATAGCGGAAGCGCTTCAGCAATGTTTACACTCTTGTTTTCGGAAGTCAGTCGCTAGTTCCGCCTTCTCGATGACATCACGCGCGTCGTTAAAGACGGCACGCGACGAACGGTCGGGAAGCGACGTGTAGTCTGACATGCTTCTTGTCCACGACAAGATTTTAGGAGTCAAAATAGTGTCCTCTGCCCAGTAGGGAGCTTTTCCATTACCCTTCAATTTGCGCAAATTGAAATTGCGAATTGAGAATACGCCTAATGGAAACGCGTCAATTTTGCAAAAACTCCCATATATCGCAAAAATGTTTTTATGCTCTCATGAGGTGGTTTTTCAGGCAATGCGTAAAAAGGAATAATTCGCAAAACTGCAATGGAAACGGCTTTTTCACATTTGCAGGTCACATAGCGTATGTAAAAAATCATATGATCATTCTTCAATGTACAATAACATCCAAGAAACACTTCTTACGTGCCCGCTCTCCAGTATAAGGGGCTTTCTATATTAATACTTAGACCAAGTAACACTGCCACACGTGTCTACCGGTGCAGTGTGGCTCGGAGCGCATGAGATGATTGCGACTCAATGCTTTGGTGTATGTTTGTACAGGCTATTTATTCCAGCCGTGACCGTACTGTTTGAAGCGGCTCATTTTGCTGTTCTGTAAGATACACGATGTACGCCTCCTTTGAATAAATATGCCAACGACACCAAAATCAATTGCATGCCTTATCGAGAGGCAAAGGTTCGTTTAAGTTCACAACATTGGTTAATGAAAGCCTATGTCGCAATACTTTTTATCGACATTTATAAAATATCGCCAAAGTTATGCGCACATCTGTAATGGAACGCGCCTAGTGACTATCGTGACCGACAAAAATATTGTGTAGTCTGAACCCGGCATAAGAGTAAAATCGATTATAAAGTTCACCGACGCCATTGTTGGTCACACGTGCTTGTGTAAGAGACGCCTGTGTAAGGGAAAAAACTTGATACAGAGGCCAGAATTTTTTCTTGGATTCTAGGATTCGTGACACCCCTGTGATCTTCTGTGACATCTTGTGAAACTTCACATTTGATGGCGAGCAAACCAAATCTGCTACAGAGGAAAAAGGACAACACATCATAAAGAATAAGACAATATCCTTTCTTTCAATTATCAGCCTTTCTTTATGAAAGCAAGACGATCCCAATCTAAAGAATTAAGTTCCCTTCCTTGAGGGAATTTCTTTTTTTAAATTGTATTTCTTTCTGACATTGAAATGACCGGTCCGTGTATAAAGAAGAGTGCACTCAAGGGAAGTTTTCATAGTTGATCTTTATTGTATAACATTGTAAATTACTTTCTTTTGTTTTGTTTATTATTTCCACTTTATATCAAAAGGAACAATTACATTCCAAGTTCAAATTTAACTTTGTGCCTGTCTGTTGTTTCTCACCACAACCCGCCACCTCCTTTACGATCTCGAAATCTTCTGATAATTCAATTCTATCTGCAATAACAGCAATTAATTTATTAAATGATTGCCAATTCCTTAGACACGTGTAACACTATCCTAACTACATACGATAATACAGACAGTTGCATTAAACATTTTTCCCTGCTTGCCAGTGACATTTTTGGGTCACGACCCAGCAGGTTAGAACTGCTTTATTACAAATCTTCAAAATTCCCCAACGCTAACTGTGAATGTCCACTTATAGTTCTCCACAATGCACTCTGTTTAAAGTGTTTCCTCTCTCATTACGTGACAAGCTTCCCTGACGCCAGGCACACATGCTGCTCATACATTATTTAAAGCTCCTGTTCTTTAGATCTGCTGCTGCCCTGTTCAGCATCCAGGACAGCGCCGTGGGAATGTCTGCCTATTAATGAAGTGCTTTCTCAGCACATGAGCCCATGAATGATTCTGATGCCCATAGCTAATACAACAAACCTCATGATACTGATGCAGGATGATACAATGCAAGATCAGTCTCAAGCTGTCAGTGGTTATACTCATAGTTCTAGAATTTGCTTTTATTCTAACTAACTGGATTGTTGTTTTATTTACCCATAAAACCACATCAAATCCATGATTAATTTGACTTTAAATGTACTTCGTAAACACATTCATTTTGCCAAGATGATGCTGAAAAGCAGATTCACACACACCACCAGTCACACCTTGTCTAGGCTTGAATTAACCCTATAAATTCTACCGTATCATATTTGATATGCAAATTTCCCATACAGCAATAAACAAATAAATAAACAGACAATATATACACAAATACATTTCAAAATGTATTTCAGGGGCAAGAAAATATATTTCCAGTCTTACAGTAGCCTACATTTAGGCTAAATGCAAATGTAGATAGTCAACTCCAGATCAAAACTAGATTTAAAATAATAATAATAAGGTTTCTTATATAGTTTTTATAACATATTAAGTAGTTATAGACATGAATACATTTTTTGTTTTCCAAATGTGAGTATGTGAGTATTTTTCTGGCAATTGCAATATATAGGGCAAACTAAGATTTTTGAAGTTTAAAAAATATTATATTACTTTTTAAACATATTTTCAAAAATATACAAAAAATGGCACAAACATATATTGGTAGAAAATATATTTACGTAAATATATTATGAAACATTTTAGCAAATATATTTTTGGCCATTTTTTGTATATTTTGAAATATATTTAAAAATATATTTTTTTTGAAAAAATCAGGGAGTAAAAATCAGTGATCACTGTATCAAAGATATGTTATGTAAGTTGTCTGCTATAATGTTATAAAGATCTCTTTGATTTACATTACAAACTATCAGAATTTTTTACTTTTTGGCCATATAAATATCAGAAACTACACCATATTTCATATTTCATTCATAAAGCACCCACCCAGAAAACCATAGAAGCCAAAATTATGCTTTAAACAGTGCATCCCATTTTAAAGACTGCAAGTCTATCCCTCAAGCTGTTTTCCCTGCGTTAAATCAAGTAGGGCGTTCCTAGCTGATTAAGGTTCCATTCTTTCTACAGGAGTTTTGTTGAACTCTGTTGTGGCTGTTTGCTCTTGTTTCAGTCGGGAAGTGCCGGAGGGAAGCAGCGGTTGCGCTGGTGTTGGAGTCCCAGAGCACTCTTGCGGAAAGACCTCAAACTGGCGTCAGTATTTGATTGAGGCTGCTCTGGCTGAATCAACGGACTAGAGTCTCACATCAGCTTGGAGCGTAAGACTTCTTAGAACGGGATTTTAGATGAGGAATAGAATGAGAAGCACATAAATCATATCTCTGAGCTACTGCCGGAAAAAAAACGTGGTTTGTGACGTCATCAACCCAACGCATTCCGCTATTCACTGTTATTCTCTTTAAAAATGAATTATGAACTCTATTAATCTCTTAGGATCTGATCAGAATACTGATTTCCTGAATCATTTTTTTTTATGAACTGTTTCAGTTGTGACTGACTGGATTGAAGTTTTTCATTAAAAACAATAAGCCACTGCATGACAGAACTTTACCATGGTTAAATGGGTTTACTAATATGGAATTTAAATGAACTAAACACCGTTTAAAGGTTGCGGCATTTTTTATTTTTTTGATGCAATACTTAAATTGATCACAAAAGTGACAGTAAAAGCATTTAGAATGTTACAAAAGATTTCAAATAACTGCAGTTTTTTTTTCCGTTCATCAATGAATCTTGAGCAAAAGCATATGTTTCCACAAAAAGATTAAGCATCACAAATGTTTTCAACATTGATAATAGGAAATGTTTCTTAAGCAGCAAATCAGAATCTAGAAGATTTCTGAAGGATCATGTGACACCGAAGAATGGAGTAATGATGCTGAAAATTCAGCTTTGATACCATGAATAAATTACATTTTAAAATAAAGTACATAGAAAATTGTTATTTTAAAATTTAATAATATTTCACAATATTACTGTTTTAATGTATTTTTGATTAAATGCAGCCTTGGTGAACATAACAAAAAAAAATAAAAAATCTATTGACCTTAAAGTTTTGAACGGTAAATAAATAAAACAAGAGCAATTTTTGAAAAAGTTAAAAAGCTGTTAAAGGGTTGCCCACCCCAAAATGAAATTTTTGTCATTAATCACTTACCCCCATGTCGTTTCCAACCCGTAAAAGCTTTGTTCGTCTTCAGAACACAAATTAAGATAATTCTGATGAAATACGGGAGGCTTTGACTGTCCCATTGACTGACAAGGAAACTTACACTGTAGATCCAGCAGTATGAAAGAATCGTCAGAATAGTCATCTGCCATCGTGGTCAACGTAAGTTACTGAAGCGACGAGAAATACTTTTTGTCGCGACGAAACAATAAAGGATTATTCAACAATTCGTCTCATCTGTCTCTCTGCTTCACCGCAGAGCCATTTTGGAGAATATCCGCGGAACGCAAGCTGCGTACGCTATTCTGTGTCAGCCACGACAAAGGAGGATACGTTTTCTACGTGTATTTACACTTTGATATGAACGAAAACAGCGCATCCCTGCAGCGCGGCTGACACAGAATAGCGTACGCTGCTTGCGTTTTGGATATTCTCCAAAATGGAGCTACGGTGATGCGGAGAGACACAGAAGAGACAAATTGTTGAATAAAGTCATTAATTTAGTTTTCTTCGTGTTTACAAAAAAGATCATTCCTGTCGCTCATAACGTTAGTTGAACCATGATGGCAGATGGATATGTTCTGACGATGTCTTTATCTTTTCTGGATATTGACAGTGTAAGTTATTGGCAGTCAATGGGACGTACACGCCTCCGGTTTTCAGAAAAATCTTAAATTGTGTATCCGAGACGAACGAAGATATTTCGGGTTTGGACATGGGGGTCAAAGTGATTAATGACACTTTTCATTTTGGAGTGGAGTATCCCTTTAAAGAACAGCAAAAACAACAATGAAAAATAATTCTTATTAGACATTCTAAAGACTAACAGTTATCACAAATAATAAACAGTACAGAGGACTTAAGTGTAAGCACATATCTTTTTAATTTAGTAAAAAACGTGGAATTCTCATGTAATGTCTCTTAGTGACGTCTTTAGCAGAACATAATGAGATTGTTCAGTTTCAGAGAGCAGACGCTGACTAAGACTCACCCCCGTGTCTGCACATCACTGAAACAGAGTTATGAATTCAGACGGAGATGACTGGGCTGAAATGAATGGATAACTCCTCTTTGTTGTGCTAAAATGTGAGGGTGTGAAATGAGGAGGCAGGGGTTTGAATCCTAACAAAGGAAAGCCATTACAGGTTGTATTTAACCACTGAATTAGACACTGTCCTTTTAATGTCAAAGTGTCAAACATGCGAAATGATTCACAAACAACTTCTGATTTAAAAAAAAGCTCAGGTCACTCCAGTGACTTTCTGCTGTTAAAAGTCTCTTCTGCTCACCAAGTCTGCATTAATTGGAGTACAAATACGGAAAACAGTACATATGTGCAATATTATTTTTAATTTGAAATAGGGGTTTCTATGTGAGATTTTGAAATGCAATAGTTGTGAGGCAAAGCTGATAATTTCAGCTTACATTAATCCATTTCTTCAGGTCACAGATCCTTTGACCTCATAATAATTGCTGTTGATGCTCCAGACACCATTAATACGTGTTGACAAACAGCTGTTATTAAATATTTTACAACGTCTTTCCTTAAACCACTGATTTTCCTTTGGTGCAGTATGTAAAACCTATTCATAAGTAATTCCCCAGTGCACAAATCAACCACATCTACATTTGCCACAACCGCTCCGCTTCAGTAGAAATATAACGTTACAAATGTAATGGATTGACGTTGACTTTAAAAATGTTATAATAATATTTATATAATATTGTTTTAAGTTTTTAAAATTATAAAGTGTACTTCTTTTTTTTTACTCTTTTTTTTTAATGGTAAAGCGTTATTACCAAAATTATTGAATAATTATGAAAATTTATATATTATAGAATATCTTAATGTTGTATTTTCTATATAAATTATTACAATTTTTACGTTATTAATATGCTATAATTGGGTTTTATTATTATTTTTAAAATTTATAATTTATGCTGAATTTGCTGCTAGAAAAAATGTTGAAACAGTAAATATTGTTATTTAACAGCTTAATATTTTGTAGGAAAAACAATGTGGATATGATGATTGAAGTAAGAAAAAAAAAACCAGAATTATTTGAAATTGAATCTTATGCAACATAATTGTCTTAACTGTCACTTGTGATCAATTTAACGTGTCCTTGTGAAATAGGAATATTAATTTCGTACAGAAAAGATTAAAAGAAAAAAAAAAACTTTGAACTGTAGTGTTTATCACATGCGTTTCAATAGTTACCGGATGCGGTCTAGTTTTTGTAACAGTCATTAATGTCAGATTTATGGCTTAAAATGTTGTCTAAATAGGCAGCACACTAGTAATTGGTACACATCTTGTTCTATTGCACATAAAGACACCAATGAATTACACATTACAGATCAGGGTGCAGTCATATTCAACAGCCATGAAACAAGTGTTCACACAGCTTTCCTATTGTGACGTCTCTGGAGATTGCTTATGTGTTTAATGTGTTTTTGCCTGGTAGGACTTCATCGATCTGATAAAGAACCAGACGGGCTGAATGCCGCGCTCTTTTTCTTTTTTTTTTTTTTTTTTTTTTTTCTTTTTTTTTTTTTTTTTTTTTTTCTCTTATTTTTTTTTTTTTTTTTTTTTTTTTTTTTTTTTTTTTTTTTTGTTTTCCCCTTTTTTTTTTGTTTTTTTTTTTTTTTTTTTTTTGTTTTTTTTTTTTTTTTTTTTTTTTTTTTTTTTTTTTTTCCAGCAGCAGCAGGTAATTACAGAAACAGGGAAGGAAGTTCATTGACAGGCGTTGAGTGCACACATACTGTAATACACTGAATGAGACTCGAGTCATATCTTGAGACAAGAAGATCAGAGACTTGAGAAAACATCTAGAAAACACCAAGATCACCTTAGGAACTAGATAATAAAACAATGAAAACTGATAAATTCCTATAGCATTCCTATTCTAACAACCTAGAAACCGAATATCAACACATTTTCTAGCAATAGAAAAGCATTATCCAATTGCACGCCACCTACACGTCATCTTCCCTAATGACTAATGAAGGGCACTAGTGAGTGTGATGTAGAGAAATTACATAATATTTCAATGACTGACTATTTTATTAGGTCAACTAAAAGCCATAGGGCTGCCAGACAAACGGATGTGATTTTTCTGTCCACTCTCATAACTGCATGGCCAGCAGAAACCATAAATCATAAAACCTGAACTGTCCAACCTATTTCATTTTTAAAGTTGACATGAAAACAAAAATTACCCTATTTACTTTTCTGATACAAGTTCCTAGTGTGTAATCAAAATAAAAAATGACTTTACTTCTAACCTGACATCACAAATCAGTCTAAATGTTTTAAACTGCCTGAGTCCCTTTTGTACGGAAGTTCTAAGCGGCCATGCATTATTTTTTTTTTCTTCTTGTTTTCTCGTTAAAATGACTTATTTTCTCGTTATATCGACATAACGAGAGTTGTTTTCTCATTATAACGACTTAATTTCTCGTGATCTCGACATAAAAAAAGTTGTTTTCTCGTGATCATCGGAATTCTTTTTTTCTTTCACAGAAGCAGAGTTGTTTTTCGTTATAATGACTGTTACGTTATATCGAATAACGAGAGTTGTTTCTTTGTTATAAGACTTATTTTCTCAGGTATATCGACCATTTAACAGAGAGTTGTTTTCTCGTTATATCGACATAACGAGAGTTGTTTTCTCGTTATATCGACATAACGAGAGTTGTTTCTCGTTATAACAACTTATTTTCTCATTATATCGACATAACAAGAGCTGTTTTCTTGTTATAACGACTTAATTTCTCGTTATAACGACATAACGAGAGTTGTTTTCTCGTTAACGACTTAATTCGCGTTATATCGACATAACGAGAGTTGTTTTCTCGTTATAACGATTTATTTTCTCGTTATATCGACATAACTAGAGTTGTTTTCTCTTTATAACGACTTATTTTCTCGTTATATCTACATAACGAGAGTTGTTTTCTCATTATAACGACTTAATTTTCTCGTGATCTCGACATAACAGTAGTTGTTTTCTCGTTATAACGACTTAAATTTCTCGTTATATCGACATAACGAGAGTTGGTTTCTCGTTATAATGACTTAATTTTCTCGTTATCTCGACAGTTTTTTTTTTTTTTTTTTACAATGATGGTTTTGATCGCTTCTGTTGTTCTAGATATCGAAACCTAAATTTGACACATCTGATGGACAGATATAACCATGCGCTCGTTACTGTAGCCTAGGTCTGTGGATATTTCGAGCTAAATTTAGCTTTCCCTAGAATAACATGTACATACAAAAATACCAGGCTGGATCAATCATGCGGTGGATATTTCCAGAGACAGATTCTTAACTGTGTTTGTTTAATTAACTGTTTAAAATGGTCAAAGCACACCGCAAAACACAGGGCAGCCGCATCAGGATGCAGAAATATTCTTAAAGCTTTAAGCTGCTTGGGATTCAATCACTTTCCAATTTTGTGCCTTTTATTTGAAGAAAATTAGATATATGATTTTTATAGTCATTATCTGCTCGTGACTGATATCTATGTACGTTAGTTTGAAAAGAGTGTTATGTGAGCTATGTGTTATATGTGTGTGTGTGTGATGTGTGTTTGTGTGTGTGTGTGGGTGTTGTGGTGTGTGTGTGTGTTTGTGTGTGTGTGTGGTTCCACACAAAGAAATTAGAGAAAACAAAAGATTACAACACTTGTAGATACCTCAATGAATTATTAGCCTGACACTTTACATATACATCACATTAGTCTATCAATTATACATTTAAGGTCAAGAAAGATTAATAATAAGGTGAAAAGGTGGCACATTACAAATATGCCTATCGCGGTGATAGCCTGTCTTACTGTAGATAAACAGAACTATCCCCGCTTATTAAATAACAATAATTTACCTCAAAGAAGTCCACAAATAAGATAGGTTGCAAACAGATATACAGTGGACGTAAAGACCGTGTTTTAAATAAGCAGTTATATTTTATGAAACAGAACCGCGTTGGTGAAAACTAGATGCATTCTAGCAAGAACTTACTATACAAAATAGTCATATTGATTAAGCATTTAACATTTATGAATGAATAAATTGTCAGTATTGAGCTATATGAAAATAGTAAAAGTTATACGATAACGAGGTCGTTCATATTTAATCCCAAAAAAAAACGCGACAGTAAGGGGCAGTACAGTTATAGCCTACAACACCCATCAGTTATATTCAGGTCAACAATGTAGTTGCCTTCTGTTGGAACAGTTTGTGAACTTAGAGAACAACTTTTTATAAAGAGAAAATTAAGTCGTTATAACGAGAAAAAAACTCTCATTATGTCGATATAACGAGAAAAATAAGTTGTTATAACGAGAAAACAACTCTCGTTATGTCGATATAAGGAGAAAATAAGTCGTTATAACGAGGAGAGAAGAACAAACTCTGTATGTCGAATATCACGTCAGGAAGAATTAAGTCTAGTATACCCCGAGGGAGGGGGGAGAAAACAACTCTCGTTATTTCGATATAACGAGAAAATAAGTCGTTATAACGAGAAAACAACTCTCGTTATGTCGATATAACGAGAAAATAAGTCGTTATAACGAGAAAACAACTCTCGTTATGTCGATATAACGAGAAAATAAGTCGTTATAACGAGGAAACAACTCTCGTTATTTAGTAGAACGAGAAAAATAATAGGATTTATAACGAGGGGGGGGGGGGAAAACAACTCCTCGTCTATGTCTGATATTAACGATGGAGGGGGGAGGGGGGGGGGGGGAAAAAAGGGGAAAAAAATAATAATAATGCATGGCCGCTTAGAACTTCCATATTTTTGGCATATGTAAAACCCAGTTTTTATCCATCCAATTAATTCCCAATGCATAAAATTAATTTACATTTTTCTACTAGAATACTCCTGTTTTATGTAGAAATATATCACTTTACAGAACTGAAATGGGTTTCACATTGACTTTAAAATGTATTAACATTTAATATTTCTCCAATATTTTTGTATTATTTTATATTGTTTTTTTAAAAGTAATATTAATAGTCCTTAAGTTAATGCGATTATAGCAACCCAAATAATATATATATATCTATAATATATATATATAATACCTATATACTCAAAAAATATTAAGCCTTTTTTTTAAGATGTACGCATTTAATTAATAGTAAAATTCATCAAATTGAATTGAATAATCCATTGAATAATTTGAAGAATATTTCATCATCAATCATTAAATATATAAGGATTATTCAATTCAATTTGGATGGAATATTTACTATATTACTTAAATGTGTAAATCTTTTAAAAAAAAAAGGCTCTAATTTTTTTTGAGATGTACAATCATAAGAAATATATTTACAAAAATTAAACATACAAAAAAGTAATGGGACTTGTCTGAGGGGCATACAAGGGAAAGAGGATTAAAAGATCAGTGCTGTGCGATGTAGATTTTTAGTAATTATTATTTATTAATATATATATCTTTTTTTTTCAATTTTAAAGCTGTTTATCACCAGATTAAGTCTGCACTGAAACATCTGCAAAGTACAAAACCATCAATCTTTTGTCCCATATAAGACTCTGTTTTCTCTTTAACTGCCAGTGGTTATTTGGCACAGTTCACTGAGTTTTAATTCATCCAGCTATCTCTGCTGAATTTAATTTCCTTTCCCTTCACCCTGCAAGGCCTACATTTTGTTTTAGGAGTGATAAGCCAGGTATTCGGAAGGAGAGAAATGGAAATAGAAATAAACAGAGTAAAATAAAAAGAGAGAGAGAGATGAGTGCAGTGCTGGAGATCATGTCAGTATAGAGAGCCAAGTGACTTTAAATAGACTTCTAGAGAGAAGCAGCGGCCCACAGGCTGTACGTCCCCGGTCTCTTCAGCTCACTCCGTGTGCCCTTCACATAAACCACTCTATATCACTTTACTCACTGTCAGTAAACACTAAAGTAGCGCTTTGAAACCGGCGGGTTTCAGGTCTGTTCTGATGGGGTCACTGAGAGGTAAAACAATTCTGATGCAAATAATAAAATACAGTTAAGAATAAATTCATGCATAGATTTGATTGCAAAATAAATAGGCATAGCAACTTTGAAAAAGGGGAGAAAGCAATACCCATATTTTATGGTGTGGACATCTAGTCAAACTCTACGGCACTTTAGAACAAAAATCAAAAACTGTCACTTGGAAGAAGCCAGTCAAACCCATGTAAACATGAAGGTTGCAAGACATGCATCAAAAAAAAACTTACAAATCAGGACAATAGAAGCAATCAAAACCTACAAAAGGAGCAATAATATGTAAGTAGTGCTTTGACATTCTCAATAGTCAACGCAGTACATGTAGCAGGTTTTGATATCTAAATTAATAAAAGAAAACAAGTAGATAGAATGGAAAAAGAATAGGGAACGCTAGTGTTAAAGGGTCTTTTAAAAAATAATAATAATAAGTTAAAAGAATAGAAAAAGCTAGTGACAGAGGCACTATTATTATTATTTTTTTTTAAAGAAAACAAGCAGCAAATGAATAGAGTGAAAGTTTAAGAGAGTCAAGTGTTTTTTTTTAGAATAGAATTAGATTAGAGAGTGCTGGAGTTAGAGGGTCAAATGAAGATGGAAGGACTCAGCTACTCGAAAATCAACATTTATAAATTCACATTTATTACGATCGATTTTGACCTACCCAAGACAAATTTTAAATGCATCAAATTTAAAGGGGACAATTAGATTTTGGTATTGTAGAAGTCACTATTAACATATTTTCATTAATTTCTAATTGTCTTTTAATTTTCTAAAGATGTGTTCCACTTATCATAAAGCATTACCATTTGAATGATAGGATCGACAGTTCTCCATAAGCAGTAGGGTACACACACATAAGCTAAATAGAGACTGCTTGCTTTGATAGATTATATAAGTAACATTGCATTTACCTTCACACCTTGTTCATCAACACAACTTCAATGATGATGAAATGAAATGTGCCCAAGTCCTCCACATACTTAAAGATGAATAAAAACACATTCCTTGCTTAATTGGTTATTTTTATATTTATTATTTTACAAAAATAATTAAAAACATTTTTTTTTTTTTTTACAAAAAAATCATTCAACAAAAGTCATATTCACCTTCAGGCCCCTGTCTCTGGACCTTCAGGCCTCTGTCTCTGACCTTCAGGCCTCTGTCTCTGACCTTCAGGCCTCTGTCTCTGACCTTCAGGCCTCTGTCTCTGACCTTCAGGCCTCTGTCTCTGACCTTCAGGCCTCTGTCTCTGGACCTTCAGGCCTCTGTCTCTGGACCTTCAGGCCTCTGTCTCTGGACCTTCAGGCCTCTGTCTCTGGACCTTCAGGCCTCTGTCTCTGACCTTTAGGTCTCTGGACCTTCAGGACTCTGTCTCTGACCTTCAGGCATCTGTCTCTGACCTTTAGGTCTCTGGACCTTCAGGAATCTGTCTCTGACCTTCAGGAATCTGTCTCTGACCTTCAGGCATCTGTCTCAGTCTCTAATGGCATTCTGCTGATGTTTACTGTCCATCTTGAGAAAGGCAGGCCCTGTCATCTCCCCAATAACTCACAGTGACTCTGCATCCAGCACCACGCTGGAGCAATGTTCCTTATGAACTTCCACTTTAGGTCCTGTTAAAAATAGAGAATACGTGTGCGTTGTTAGGGTGGGGGTGGGGTGCCATATGTGCCCACTAAAAAGTATTTACCTCATCATGGTAGATTCTACATACAAACATTTATGATTTTAAACCACAAAAATCAATCAATATCTAGAGAGATGCTCCCACCATACCTCTATGCACCACTGCATGGCTTATGTGGTCCTCCAAGTGAATTGTAATGAGTAATTTTCTTTACTGGTGAACCTGCAGCAGGGACCCCTCGTCCCGGCAGAACTGGCTTGTACCGAAAATGCGTAAAATGTTATAAAACATGAAAAACAAACAGTATGTGATCTTTCTATTAATATAGAAGGATACAAAGATAATTTGTCACATACACATACACACATATACTTTTACTACTTAATACTACAATTAAGTAATAGTACTTAAGTAATAGCGTGCCTGTGTGTAGTTCAAAACACATACTAAGCACGCTGAACTGTTGTTTATGCACAAGCACACAAACGACACACACATTCTTAAAGTTATCAATGTTTTAAACCTTAGTAAAGACCAAAGATTTTTTTTTTTTTTTTTTACTTACGGACACAACAAACAACTTCTTTGTAGCCAAGAAGCAGCCAGATGCTTCTCCCTTTGTGCTGTATTTCCTGTTGGCAATTTGACATGCACTTTTCATACACTACACTTTGCCCACCGGTTTATGTAGGTCAACCCACTGAAACATTTCTGGACTGCCCGGTCCAAAACGTGATTAAAAACAACACAATAAATCCAGTCCATCAAATGTCCTTTTTTGGCTGAATCAATAGGAACACTGTGAAACCATTTTTAAGAGCAAAAAAAAAAAAATTATGTAAGTGGATTATAAGTGTCCTATAGTTTAAGTATATTCACGTATATACATTGTACATCATAAAAATTGTACATAAGTATATTGTTGCCAGAATTTTACGAGTGTTTTTTATTGTGTTGCACTAGATATGAAGTATATTTAGATATGAAGTTATTTCCATCAATATATGCAAAATATATTTGTATATATTTATACAAATATATTTCATTTTGGTAAGACTACATCTGCCAGCGGCATAAATGCAATGTAATTAGGCAGTCAGTTGTTAGCATCGCAAATGTCTATTTATCACTACACATTATCATTTGGGTATGAGAGTCTTAATGTGAAGTTTTAATTTGCTAAATAACATGGATCTCTTAGAAGCAGCTGTGCCCTCGTTGTTCATTTACGCTGTAATGAATGATTAAATTATTATGCAAACCTCCTAAAACTATTATTCTTTTCGATGTTGGACATCTGTCCACTGCAATAATAAATAGTAAGTTCATTAACCATCATTAACAAATTAATGTTTGATTCGTTAACATGCTAATGCATTAGGTATCATAAACTAACAATGAACATTTCTTTTTAAATTTTATTTATTAATTTGTTTACAGCATTTATTAATCTACCTCTGGGTTTGTGAACTGCTGGTAGCTTGTGAGTCGAAGAACTGTAAATTAATGAAGAACTGTTAACATGCAAAGAAGAAATGATCAAAATGAATTTATTAAATTTATTTAACAAATAAAACATAAAATTTCACAGCATGCTTCAAGTAAATAATTTTGGTCAAATGTTTGGAAAATTTGCAGACAAAAATCCCTGCTCGAGGTTAATGTTAATTTCTACATATACAAGTTTTACATTAATTAATTAATAAATAAGCAAACTAATTAATTAATTTTTATATTTAATATTAAAGTTAAAGTGCAATTTAACCATTTACTATGAATAAACATTAACAATGAACAACAGGATATTTAAAAATGATTATTAAGGTAGATAAGTTAATGCATTAACAGTTTTTATAGCATTTATTAATGTTAACAAATTGAATCATGATGTAATGGGGTACCTGATTTTTTTCACGCATTTCACTGCCTTTGTGCCAATGTATACCACGGTGTATGTGTAATGTTTCACGGCAATACACGTCATGTACTATACCAGACTTCAACTCTATAAAACATATCTGGAGAAATTTAGTCAAATGAAGTTGAAACACTGGCACATTCTCTCGGTTACTGTGGGAAGGAGACTTGCATAGTGCTGCAGATCAGTCTATGTGATGCAAGTGGCTGTTGGGCTGCTATGTGTGGTTGTCAGGGAGCGGCAGTGAATCATCAGGCATGTGTGTGTGGTCAGGTAGGTGTGTATTGCATATGGCAGCCCTGGCTTCTCCAGCCAGTCATGAGAGAGCAAAGGGAAAGAAGTGACACAGCCATCTGCCTTCAGTCTACACCCGATCCCACTCCACCCACCCCGTCTGGAGCCGCACACATTCACATATTTAAAGGGGCCACGTTGTACACCTTACTACATCTAGTTAAAATATAAGTCAAGGTTTCGTGCACTCAAAATAAACGTGAAATAGTCAGTCAATTTGGTTTTGGAGGACCAGTGTAACCATCCTTCTGACATTACCCTTAAATTTGTTTCCACTGTTTGGGAATATTATGTAGTTTGAAGCACATGAGTGAACGGCTACTCGTCGGTTCACGTTGACTGGGTAGAGTTAGTTTTTGTGAAATTACGTGGTGTGCATCCACATCTGGCAGGGAGTTTCTGCACACCCCCTCGAGTCTGTATAAGTGTCTCTGAACATCTGTGTTTCCAGACCTCACATTGCTTTTTTTCTAGCATCTCCCATGTCGCCTCTCTTATTCCACTGGGTTTACCTTTGCAAATATTCTCAAGCAGGTTTGCAGCTTTCCAGCATCTCTCAGGACGATCTCTGGAGTATGGCAGATTCTATTTAATCTATTTATATATTTTGTATTGTAATATGGGCTGAAGCGTTCAGGCATTTCGCATGTTAGCAC
The DNA here is from genome assembly GCA_018155175.1 of Sinocyclocheilus anophthalmus. Classification (NCBI taxonomy): domain Eukaryota; kingdom Metazoa; phylum Chordata; class Actinopteri; order Cypriniformes; family Cyprinidae; genus Sinocyclocheilus; species Sinocyclocheilus anophthalmus. Next base: position 655 of record JADLZN010008891.1, on the reverse strand, counting down.
AGTACCACTACAGTGTAAATGACAAAATAACTGTTACATGGAAAATACACTAGACAGGCATTTCATCATTGTCCTGCCTCTGATCTGAGACCAAGTGTGCACAATCTGACATTGTCAAAATTGTATTTCTAAAACATCTCTAAATTGTATATATATAGATAATTATGAAAGTCCAAACAATATTCAGCGACCCTGTAACTGTCTTGTTAGTGTTTTGTAGTGATAACTAATTAAGATTCTTCAGTATGAGGTGATCTGTGTTTACTTGAACTCTGCACCATTGTGATCGACTGCTGGAGTTAATGACTTGAGGGTAATGGCTAATGAGTGGAGGATCGACCTGTTGCCTAATGTTTACACTAATGGCAAACCAGTTGGTCGGCCAACCCCATTAAAGCATTTAGAGCTTATAAATAAGAGCAGCCTAACATGATCAGCTCATTACCTGAGGAATATAGGGAATACACTGTTAAATTATCTTTTTTTAAAATATTGCGTTTGTAAAGAATGAAAGAGTGCATGTTTTGTCTCATCAGTGTATATAAAAAAAATATATCAAATAACTGTATTCTAGCTGAATTTTCAGCAGCCATTGGCTCCAGTTTTCAGTGTCACATGATCCTTGTTGAAAACAGTTATGCTGCTTAACATTTTT
>JADLZN010008890.1:0-19608 GCA_018155175.1 Sinocyclocheilus anophthalmus | reverse complement strand
ATATTAGAGCTGTGTTGGACACAGTGCCGTCTCTTGTGCTCTGTTTATTCTATTAGCAGCAGTTTTTCTGCATCTCAGTGTGTCTACAGGACCAGGCCCTTGTAACCATGACTAGTGCGTTCTGTAATCCACACAAGCAGACCACAGAGACTTCCAGAAGTCCCCGGAGATGACTTAGACCAGATGGTGAAGCACTCGTCCAGTTCCTACCAACACACACACACACACACACACAACACACACCCCCACAGAAAAATTCTTTACCCAGGAATTGTTTATCTTGTAAAACATTCCCCGTTATAATATTGGAATGTCTGAACTTTTTACCACTCACAAATCGCAAATAATCAAGGGCGTTGTTGGTTTTTCAATGTGGAGAGATGTTCAACATGTCAAATGTAAAGATTACAGCCCCTCATTAATCACGCTTCAATGCTAAAAATGCATCTTGATGTACGTTTACCCTTTAAAAGGCGTTTGATCTAATTAACCGTATGCATATGTGTGCATTGCAACAGCAAAAGCGTCCCGCGTTCATCCATACTGAATGAGACGAGCGGCGAATTGAGCTTGACAGCGCTGCATTAATTAAACATCACACGGCCAGTCTCCCAAAGCTCATTTCATGGCACCTTCTCGCTTGTTCTGGGTTGGTAAATGAAGGCATTGTGGTCTAACTTTCCCACACAGCTTCCCACCTAAGTGGTCTCGTCGACCCGCTGCCATCTGCCCCGCCGTCTCGCGTCCCTGCATCCGAGACAGGACATTCGCTTTTCCCGTGCTGTTTGGATTTTATGCTTGATGAAAAGAATGTACAGACATGCCACTAGAAAAAAAAGAGTTTTACTTTAGTTACTAAACACTGTAATAAGTCACGTTTGAGTAGCTTCCAATTAGCAGCATGTTTCAGCTGACAGTTTCAGCTTTCCAAGCATCATCATCGAAATAATAGGATGCAAAAACAAAAAGTACTTTAGAAACTCACGCAGATAGAGCTCATCACAGAAAGGAACTTTTACGACTTCACAAAACAATAATGTTATATATATATATAATATATATATATATATTTTTTTTTTTTTTTTTTTACTCTAATTCAATAAAATAATTTCTGGAAAAATAAAAAAAAATTCATAGGGCCCTATTAGTGTCAAAGTTTTAAGATAAAACATTATTAAATTGTTAATGTGATTGACTTTCAATTACTTAAACATCTTTTTGGGTGCTAAATTTTAAATCAATGTAAAAATTGACCCACAAAATTGAAATCAGGTGCAGAATTGTTGTTATAATAAATAAGAATACAAACATTATAATAAAACAAGATTCTGCACACTGAAAATAAGTTCCAAAAATGTTCTTAACTAAATAAATTAACGTTAAAATGGAATCCATAAAATAGAATGTTGGGGGGGGGGACAGTTTAAGAAAAAACAACTGAATTTGGTAAAAAAAAAAAAAAACTGACACATAGTGAATAAAATTAACACAGCAAGCGTGATTTTCAGGAAATAATGGCTTGCATTTAAAATGTAAAAGTTTAAAATTTTAAGCAAAATGTAGAAATGATTTTAATATAGAATATTTAGGGCACCTATTTGTTATTTTTTATGTTATTTTGTGCATTTTGGGGGGTGGTGTGGTTTTTTTTTTTTTTTTTTTTTTGTATATCCTTTAATGGCATTTACTCCCTCAAGCTGTTTCCAACCTGTTTGAGTTTTCTTTCTTTTGGTTGAACACAAAAAAAATTTGAAGAATGTGCTAACCAACAGTTATGGGTTTGGAACAACATGTGGGTGAGTAAATGATGACAGATTTTTAATTTTTGGGTGAGCTATCCCTTTATTTAGCCTGTTGATGTTGTTAACATGTATAACTTTCTATTGTTGAACATAAAAGTTTTTTTTTTTTCTCTCTCTCTCTCTCCTTCTGATTTCCTTGTCTTGACATTTCGTTATGTCGAAAAAAAAAAAAAAACCTACCGGACTGAATTAACTAATTGAGGATAATTATTTGATGCTCAACTTTCATATAGACCGTCAAAATTTTATGGAAATCCACAAATCCTTAGCCAGCTCGGTCCGTTTCCAGCAGATTAACACTGTTGGAGATCTCTAATGGTATTGGCAGCCATCCCTCGAGACTCATTAGTTCTGGAGATATTTTCGCGTCATCATAATGGCAGAGGAACGTGAAGAGCAGGTGCATATGGAGCGAACAATTTCCCTTCATAATGTCCCTGTTTTCCTGCTTGATTATGTCAGGATGACGTCACACATCTCCTGTGGCTCCTCAATTGCTTCTGAACAGTGCATGATGATTCCAACAATACGGTTTGCTCCTTAAAGAAGTTTTTATTCTTAAAGAATGCAATTCTGAAGGATTTCTTGAAGGTCTGCGGCTGCTTAAAAACCAAACAGGTTATATGTTGTTCATCTCTGAGTCTTTTCCCTGCGTTATAGAAAACCTTTGACCCTGTTACCATACAGCATGTCTTTCTTCCGAGGCCTTTTCCTCTGTATTCTTCCAAACACAGGCCTGTGTTCCTTCTCTTTGATTCAGTCGGATAATGGAGCAGATTTCCTTGATCTGAGCTCTTTTTATAGCAGGAACAGAAAGGACTCTCTCTCTTTGTCTAATTTTTTCTGTCTTTAATCAGACACAGGGTGAAGGAGAGTAAAAGAGAGGATTTCATTCTTCTGTTCTCCTTATAGATCAGAAATGACACCCAGATCCCGATGGACTTCCACTAGATGCTGTTTTTGGTTTCAGCGGTGGTGAAATTTGTATTTACTAAAAAAATATATCGAAAACAAATAGCAGTCTGTTTATTCAGTTTGGCGCTTTGCTTGTGGAAAACATCTTTTATGTATTAGTTTGTGTTATTTGTTAAAATAGGCACTGAATGCATTAATATAAACGTACTACAGTTTAAAAAGCAAAATACTGATTTAGAGCGATGCAAGTTTTTTTTTCTTTTTCTTTTCTTTTTTTCCATTCAGTTATTGTTTTAACGCCAAATATATGCAGTTAGTTTAGCATTTAGAGACAAACTAGGTGTTAGAAACGTTAGTATGTCTCCCTGGCTTTTGTGGGAAAAATATATAAAATTATATTTTTAAAAATGAATAGAATACAGTCAAATATTTATGTTATTTTTTCAATATAAAGCATATTATATTCGTATATTATACTTATGGTTTGTATGCATAAAATAAAATTAAACCAAATAAAACTATTTCTGATTTTTTTAAGTATATGATATCATTTATATAGCAAATTCAGTTGTTGCTGAAACATTATTTAACATTAAATATTTTAATCTATTTAATGTTTTATATATAGAAGCAAACCTAACTAAAGTACTAAAATTAAAGCAAACTAAAGTCAAATAGATTTCACATTTTCTGAAATGAATGCCGCTCTGAAAGTGCAGCACATTATTCGCAGTAAAAAATAACATGGATTGGCACGGAAATTTCTGCTTCTGCATTGCATACACGTACTGTATACGCACTGCAGACTGAGTACGTATGAACTTGGCGCAACAAATCTAGTTCAACAACTGAGGCAACGCCACAAAGAGCTGTATGACCAATGCATGGCAAAAATTTCTTTTATTGTTTTCTGCAATTGTCTATTCTAGACAGACCTTTGTTACACCTTTACTTAGTTATTATTTTGCCTTATGTCTGTTCTAGAGACATCTTACAGCTTTTTGATAAAGCTCTAATTGGTTTTTTTTTGGAAATATGTTTCAAATTCACATTGAATGCATTAATGACTGTAAAGCATGTTTGTGTGTCAAAATCGTGATTAAAATTTAAATTGCAAAATTGATCAAAGAAATCGCAATTTTTTTTGTCCATATCGCACAGCCCTAGTTCGAAGGCTTTGGGTCTGACTCTGTTAAGTAATTGTTTTTCTTTGATATTGGATCTTCAGCTTTGGCTGTGATGCATTATTGGCCTGTATGTATGGGACAATTTGGATTTGTAGGAATTGTGTAGACAAAGATCAACCAAAATCTGATCTGCCTTTAAGAGACCAACCCATAGAAGCTTTTATTCTGCTGAGCAGTTTGTTTTCTCTCGGAAGTCTTGTTGGTGGACCGTTTCCACATTGTGTCTCTAGAGAAAAATACCTTAAAGTTCCGTTCCAGTGGCCTTTTCTCTAGGACTATGCTAGAATATCAATCCATCTCCAATCCCAACTGTGTTTCCTTGCACATTTCTATCTTAATTTACTTGATGTTAGTGTTTTTTTTTTAATAGTAATGCTGTAGGTGACACATAAAGGGTTCTAGAGTATGACCTCAAACTCCAGAGATGAAATAAAAACAATCACCAGAGTCCACATGGGAGTTTATTGTGACACAACATGACTGTGCTTAGCATAGAACCAAACTCTTATATTTAGAACATTTGGTAATTATCTTTGAGTGAGAATAGGCCAAAAAAAAACGTATAAGGAAATACACCCTGTTGGCACATATCTTGTGTTTCCTTCATCTGGTGAATGCTTATTTGGGGATTTAGCTGTGCTGCAATGCCCTACATCACTGTTTGTATGTTAGTAGGAATTCATTATTAACACAGAACGTTACTGAAGACATGGGGCTGGACATTTAATGATTTTTGTAGCATTATTTTTTAAATGCATTATTTAGTAGTTATTGGTGTTAATAAAAATTATTATTGGTTGACCTTTTCTCTAAATGATTAGGTATAAGGGTTAAATCATGTTCTAGATTGTAGCTTTGTTACAGGTTTATAAATAACTTGAAGTCATATTTTCCCCTAACCTCCACTTATCATGCTCATCTTTATGCCAAAAGCAGCCATAATTTAGTTTAGCTTTTTTCGTCTTCTCTTTCTCACAGAGTTAATTCACTTGTCAAATGTGAACTAAGACCCATGTCTTCAATGATTCCAACTCAAAATCACAGATCTGGATGTGAAACATACACACTTCTCCTCTTAAAATAGCACATAGTAGAGTTCATCCTCAGGGCTGTATGTAACTGCCTCGACATGAAGCAAAGCCTTTCACGGCATCAGAGACACTATGAAGGCAATATTCTCCAGAATGCTCAAATTAAACTATGCAGCCAAGGGTATTGAAATCATGTGGCTTGAAGGGTTAAAGAAAGAATACAAATTTCATTATACATATAAATGCATGTTACAGATCTTATTGGAATCAATCCATTAATATGTTTCTTTTTAACTTTATTGTGTGCATTTATATTTAAGCAAAATGCCATCTGGTGAAAATCACCCTGATCACCACCTTTTTTTCTCTCAATAACCCGAATGTACTCCTGAACCTACATCACAATACAGAAAAGATCTGTTGCTACTTCTGTTTTATTGTGACTTTAAAACTAGATTTGTCATTACATTTTTGAAGGGCAAGTAACTGGTACAAATGTATTTCGCTTGATGAAATTACACAATTGCAAGACACCTAAATTATTTGAATGCTTAAGGTTTCATGACGTCACATCAAAGAATTTAAAATTGGGAGTTTGGTGACTTTTAGTCCATATACCTGTAGCATTGATGACTTTTAAACTAAGATCTAACCTGAAGCTAAATTGGTGAATTGTGCTCTCATGGTCATCCTTGTTTACAAATGTATTATCGCACTTAAAGTAATTTTTTCTCTCTCTCTCTCTCTCTCTCTCTCTCTCTCTCTCTCCGACTGTCTTTTTTTCATTCGTTCATTATCTGAGTTTATGTATGTTTACAAGCGCACCGCCCTCAAACCTTAACTTCAAACAGTTTTTACAGTAAACAAGAATCATTTATAAAAACTAGCTAGATGTGAATGCAGTATCAGTGTAACATCCTCATGACCATTGGTTGCACCTGCTTCCTCTCAAAAAATGTGTCGTGTATTCATGTCCTGTAATCAGCAGTACGTTAAACGTAGGTTCAGAGTTGATTTTAAGGTGAAGTGTGTAATTCACATGCCTCAATAAAGGTGAAATAGAGGGTTTTGGCGTTTGTTATTGGTTTTATGCGACCCTTCATCAAAAAGCACAGCAGTGAGGGATATCCCCCTTGTGTGAGTTAGCATCACCTTGTGCCTTTGACAACAACTAACGGAGTTTTAATTGGATTTGAATTCTCAGAAAGGACGTCGGTGACTCACAAAAGTTTATGATTCTTAAACGTTTTGTTTATCATGGTTATCTTCACAAATGAACACAACGTTCATGAATTTTGAAGCCTAATTACATTCATCAGAAGTACACCAAGTTAACCATAATCACATGACTTCAGTGTCACCACCCTAGCCTCTGACAACTGTCTTTATTTAAAAATAAAAATAAAAAAACTAGTGAGTAGATGAGTTCACTTGTGTTAAGTGATTGTTTAATGCTCCCAACAGCCTCTGTAGTCCCATTTAGTCACTTTTTTGTAGCAACCACATTTTTCAAGCCAAATACAAGCTCTAAAAGTCACAAGGTGGATGTATTTTTTCATAGAATAAAATTTGAAAATATCTTGAGCTTGCGTTAGCCACAGACCTTATTTCAGACATTTAACCCAAAACCCATTCAAAGACCCTTTGACTTTGGGAAGATGAAACCGGCTTACAGAAATACATTCCTGCAGCGAGCTATTGACTGCCAAGAGACTCAAAGAAACCTCCTGGTGGCAATCGTTTCACCTCTCCTCCTTTGCCATTAGGTGAATCCTTCTCCATCCTCTTAAACCATGGAGAATTAGTTCTTCCTCTACTTTGTACAATTCTTGAAGCCAAGTTTGTGTAAGAGGTCACCCTACATTCCCACGTGGCAGTAAAAGAGTGATCTTATGTGTAGAAGGGCGGGAAAAGAAACAGAAGGAAGGTTTGTTTAGCAGCGGCGCTCGGAGAGCCAGAGTCCCTGCAGCCATGTTTGCCAAAGCCCTGTAATATTATTTTGTCCTCCTGAAACAGGCGTCATGTTGCCCATCATGTTAGGCCAGCACCATGAACACTAACCTCCCAGTTTTGAACATGGCACAGATGTGGTTTGTTTGTTGTTCAGTCCTGTGTGGAGTTTATTTGATCTTGTTGTTTTTTCACTTTTACTGCTTACGAATCTGTTCACTACTAATGCAGAAAACAACACGAGCAGCAGAGGCAAGTGTCAAAATACATTTATGGTAAATAAAGCAAATTGAGAAAATTGAACATTTTCTAGACCGTTATTTTTAAGAGCACAGTTCTCCAATGGGTAAGAAAAACAGATTAATGTATATTGTTTAGTCTGTCCTGATGAAGTTCCGAAATATTTTCACCAGCGTCTGACTGTTTTGTTTCTGTGGTATTATCTCAATCAGTGAATCTGAGGTTTTCTAGATTTCTAGAAAATTTCCATCCATCTTTCAATTCCAACTAAACTTGAACGTTAAAATTAAATGTAATGATTTGAATATTCAATATTAGAAGGCATTAGGACACAATGGCTTCTGTGAAGTAACAAAGCCTTTTTTCTTTGCAACATGATTATGGGTAAGTTACATTTGTATTCTTGTGCCCTTTGTAGGAGTGAGAAACTGTATGTGGAGAAATACTGGAAAGAGGTGCGGGTCGGAGACTTCATTCGTCTGCGCTGCAACGAGATTCTGCCGGCGGATGTTCTGCTGCTCAGCAGCAGCGACCCTGACCACCTGTGTCACATTGAGACGGCCACACTGGATGGCGAAACCAACCTCAAGCAGAGACAGGTGGTGCGCAGCTTTATCGACCTGGTGAGTGTTCAGGACTGGGGTGTGTTTGTTGTGAAATAAGTTGAGTAAAGAACTGAATAGAAGCATGCTGGTGTCAAGAACAGTTAATGTGATAGTGTGTGTATTCAGATGGTCTGTGCTTGCCCACTGAGATAACTTTAGTCATTTCACACCACTCACCAAAGTCAAATATTAATTTCCCCTCACTGCTGCTCACCCTTTATGTGTTGCGTCTCAAGATGGCAATAAGAGAGTTGATCTGAACAGTTTGACAACAAAAACCGAATGTTAAAGAGTGGTGTAGCCAAAAAATAGTGAATCTCGGAAAAAGTTCCTTTTGCTATTGATTCATAAAAAAAAATTAGTTAATAAATTGTGTGCCCTATATATTCAGAGTCTTCCAAAATCATAAAAAGATTTGAATGAGGAATAAACTGAAATTTTGAAACATGAGATTGATGACAGGCTTTTAATTGTTGGTTGAAATGTCTATTAATAATTTAATTTTAAATGTTTAAATGTATTTATATGTTCAGATCCCAAATTGCACATTTGTTTTTCATTTGCAGGACTGTGAGTTTGACCCATTAAAATACAACGGTGTTATTGAATGTGAGAAGCCCAACAATGACCTCAACAGATTTCGTGGATACATGTAAGTATAATGCATTTATGTATTTTAAGTGCATTTACATTATTGCTTAGTTTATGGCCCAACCTAATCATGATTAATGGCATTAATCATTATTATTTCCAATGAAATTTCATAGCTTTTCACTCTTAAAATATTCACTTGATTAAATCGCTGTATTGTGAATTAGTTTGACCCTATATGTATAGCTAATAACGTAATATCCCATCTGGAAATTTGTACGCCTTCATTATATTCAATGATCTTCATTTCTATAAACCATTTAGACAAAACAGATCTTTCCACGGTTTTGTTTTGCCGGAAGTGATTAAAATTCCATTAGCTGCCGAGATTCAAATAACGGGATGAATGGTTATTTTGTGACCCACATAGATCCAGTTAAATATTTTTAATGGAGAGGCAGTGTGTATTTCTCTTACTCCAGCATTATTCTGGTGACTTTTCAACCCTGTTATTCTACCTAATTATTCTACTGTACCTTATACCATAGCGCACACAGTGTTCTGGTGGACTATCGGATGGGTTTTGTTTGTAAGTGTTAGGGTGTAGAGGGAAAGGAGGCACATTCTTGCTGCCAGCTGCTGCCGAAGATGTGGAAGGTTTCACCTTTGTTGTAAGACACACCCCCCACCACCCCCCCCCCACCCCACCCCCACACCCACCCCCCCCCACCCCCCCAAAACCCCACCCCCACACCCCCCCCCCACACACCCCCCCCCCCCCACCCCCCCCACCAACCCCCCCCCCCCCACCCCCCCCCCCCCCCCCCCCCCCCCCACCCCCCCCCACCCCCCGCCCCCCCCCCCCCCACCCCCCCACCCACCCCCCCCCTTCCCCCCCCCCCACCCCCCCCCCCCACCCCCCCCCCCCCCCCCCGCCCCCACCCCCCCCCCCCCCCCCACCCCACCCCCCACCCCCCCCCCCCCCCCCCCCACCCCCCCGCCCCCCCCACCCCACCCCCCCCCCCGCACCCCCCCCCTCCCCCCCCCCCCCCCCCCCCCCCCCCCCCCCCACCCCCCCCCCCCCCCCCCCCCCCCCCCCCCCCCCCTCCCCCCCCCCCTCCCCCCCTGTGTTTTCCCCCCCCGCCCCCCCCCCTCCCTCCCCCCCCCCCCCCCTCCCCCCTCCCCCCCCCCCCCCACCCCCCCACCCCCCACCCCACACCCCCCCCCCCCCACCCTCCAACAACAAGATGGTGTGTTTAGGGCAAGGTATTTCTAAGCGCCAGAGGGCAAAATGTGTGATCCTGCTTAGATATTATTTCATATGATGACCGTAAACAATATTGATGCCCTATTTTACTAAGTGTTAATAGCACTTTTCTACATATATCAACAAAAATACGTAATACAATACAGTAACAATTCCCATCACCACTGTTCTAACGTTCTTGATTATCAGTAAAATATTAGGGCTGCCCCCTAATAGTAACTAAGTCACTCTCACTACTCCTGAAATTACTCCCTCATTTGGGCCACAGATAAGGGTAATACAGCTTACGAATCGTAAAGGACTCGACCGTGCTTTTGGTAAAATAATGAACGCAAACAGGGTGTGTGCTTTCTGCCGCGCGGTCTCTGTGAACTTGAGCGCAAAAATCAAGGTAGTTTGCCTTACACGAATATAACAATATATTATAGAGAGTGAACTGTCTACTTTCAATGAACCAGTTCAAATGGAAAAGATATTCTCGAGGTATGTATCAGTTATCGGAAAATGCATACAGGGTCTCATCACTACTGCGGAGATGAGACAGTGTCGCCGACTTCATCTCTTAAGACGAAAACAAGGAAAGCACTAGTTTATCATTGAATTGTTAAAATGTTAATGCAGTCTCCTTGCTGTTTTTCCCTGACACATTTATAATCATTAGCTTCTGCGCTTAAAATGAACGACTACTAGTCGACCAGAAAAATCCTTACACATTTTTATGACGACAAAATTCATGAAATAAAAGTAAGTATATAGTATTCTCACTTTTTAAAAAGGCTTGTTAATCTGGTATTTAGACTTTCAAAGTGTGGATTAAGGTTGTACTGTGTTTATTTTGCAGTCTTAAAGTCTTAAATGGTGGCTAACGCATACAGGTCAAAGGCTTGAGATTAGCATGCATACTATATTTGAGCAGACTGCTGTAGCAGTAGTAAAACAACTGGGCTGTGTAGGTTGAAGTATATCTCCTGTGTTTAGATGAAAATCTGCTGCACATGGTATGGTAATGACAAGCAGGCCAGTGAGTCAGCTGACAGGAGCCAGAAGGATTATGACATTTATTTCCCTGGATGATTGAGAACAGATGCTTCTGGTGTGGTGCCAGCATTTTTTATTTTTTTGTCAAAGGGGCTTACCGGAGCAAAAGGGGGTACATATTGCACGGTGGGCGCCAAGGACTGTGTCTTGTTGGAGTGACAGCTTATTGCATTAAGATATCATCCCAGCTGGCGAATATGTGCAGTGCAGGCTAAGGAGATGATACCTGGAGGGCATGGGCATGTTGTTTTGGTCCAGTCACCTTAATGGTAAATATTATGTAACTAATATGCCCTTCAAGTGGAGTCAAAAATATCGTCATTTTGAGCAAATGGGTGACCAAGGAGATTTGTATTTACGAGTAGGAAACTTGGAATGATTTTGCAAGTTAGTTTAATTTTATTTACAGATGTCTTTTCATCATTTTTATTCAGTTACAGGTATTTGAGGTTATTGTTCACAAATATTATTTTGTTTGTTTAGGCAACTTCTGTGTTAGGTGTCTGGAATGCGGGGAATGTATAATCATAATACCGAAGCAGACTCGAGATACAAGTTTCCCAGGTGCACGTTAAGGCAGCTTATTTAATCTGGTGCGGCAAAAAAATGGCATTGCTTACTGACTGATGATACCACACAAACATGTACATTAGCAGCTAATCTGAGCTGTGACGTGACAGGCAGCAGACAATAAACAACATTTCTGCCAATTACACACTTTTAAAACATTCATTCATCCATAAATGAACATTTACTCATCTACAATTTTGCTACAAATCTGTATGACTTGATGACTTACTTTCTTCTGTGGAACTGAATAAAGATATTTCAAATAATCGTGAATGTTGGCCCCAGTGACTTGCATTTTATGGACAAAAATGAAAAATTATGTATCACAAATTTATACATAAGGTGTATATATAAGATGTTTTAATATTAAAATGTTATAGCAAGTTTTTTATAAACACCAGGGTTGTTTATTTGTTTAAAAATACAGTATAAACAGTAATATTGCGAAAAATACAACTGTTCTCCATTTTAATATATAAAAAATTCTAAATATTGTTATAAAGTCAGCTTTAACAAAAGATCAAACGTATTGTCCGCACACTGATATAGCTGCTCCATAAGAAATATTTATTGCAACGTTTTGACCATCAGGTCTTCGTCAGGCACAAATTACGTGAACTGTGGTACAACTCTTTATAAGTAACAGGTGGTCATTCTAATTAGACACATTCAATCACTATGTAGGTGTACTCCCACAAAAAAAGATAAGGAAAGACCGAGCGAGAGAGAACGGCTTAAACTCGAATAAACATACAAATCAATACAAGTAAAATACAAATCAATACAGATCAATAATCACTCAAAATATTCAAACAACACTGAAAACAGATGCAGAAATACACACAGTCCTATAGAAAAAGCTTAATATCAAATTCTTCATTCAACCCAAAAGGTGACAACGTATTAAGTATAAATCCAAAAACATTCCCTTTGTAAAAGTTTCCTTTCAAAAAACACCCAATGCTGAATACCTAACCAAACAAATAGGGCCATTGCCTGATTGTGTTTCATTACCTGTAGCACGTAGGCACTGTGTTTGAGATGTATCATCAAATTTCCTCTTAGGTTCTTCTATCCATTCCCTACGATAACCTCGATGTAGAAATCTTGAAGCCAAATCAGCGGACCATCGAGAGTAAGACTCTTCAGTGCTACACACACTACGCACATGCTTAAACTGGCTAATAGGCAGGCTTTTAATAAGAGGTTTTGGATGGAAACTATCACCTCTTAAAATCGTATTACGATCCGTTGGTTTACTAAACAATTCAGTTTGAAGTTTACCCTCAGAAATGTGTACCTTTACATCAAGAAAACTGATACTCTCTGTGTCACACTCCATAGTGAACTTCAAGTGTTCAGTTCTAGAGTTGAGATAATTCAAAAACAGCAACAATTCAGCGGGTGTAGAATTCGTTATCATAAAGATGTCATCAATGTGCCATTTATAAAACATTATCTTAGGTAAAAAATAATTTTAAAATTAACTCATTTTCAAATACACCCATATACAAGCGGGCATAATTTAATGCCATTTTACTGCCCATTGCTGTACCCTTCACTTGTACATAATCATTTTGAAAACAAAAGTAATTATTAGTCAAAACAATATTTATAAGGTCCAGCAAACATGCTAGTACTAGGTTTCACTCCATTCTATCTTCCACCGCCCATAAGCCATCCTCATGAGGGATGTTAGTATATAAACTCTGAACATCAAGTTTAGCGAGAAGAACAGCATCGACAGAAAAATCAACAGCATACAATGATTCAATAAAATCCATAGAATCTCCTACATAAGATGGCAACATAGGCACAAACGGTTTAATGAAGAAATCCACAAAAGAAGAAATATTCTCAGTAAGACTACCAATACCACTTACAATAGGACGACCCTTCAAAGGTATATCCAAACCCTTGTGGACCTTAGGTAATGTATATATCAAAGGTGTGACCGGAAAATCAACTTTAAGAAATTCATACTCATTTTTGCTGAATTCTCCATTTTTAAAATGATGCTGTGATTTGGAATGAACATAAGTTTTCAATTTACTAGTAGGGTCAGCAGGTAAACGTTCATAAAAAACACGATCATGCAATGGTCTCCTAATTTCCTTCTCATAATCTGTAGCTCGTTGAAGCACTATAGCCCTCCCTTATCGACAGGGTGCACAACCACATCAGTGTCTCTTTTAAAGGAACACTCCACTATTTTTTAAAATTGGTTCATTTTCCAACTCCCCTAGAGTTTAAAAAGTTGAGTTTTGCCGTTTTCGAATCCATTCAGCCGATATCCGGGTCTGGCATAGCACTTTTAGCTGCAGCTTAGCATAAATCATTGAATCTGATTAGACCGTTAGCATCTCGCTTAAAAATTACCAAAGAGTTTCTATATTTTTCCTATTTAAAACTTGAATCTTTTTGTAGTTACATCGTGTACTAAGACCAACAGAAAATGAAAAGTTCAATTTCTAGGCCCGCTATGGCTGGAAATATAATCTATACATTCATGAGTAATAAATCAAGGAACGTTGCTGCCATACAATGGGTGCAGGCAGGCCACAATGAATTACGCAGCGCTGAAAACTATCACCAGCAAGAAGAGTCAAGTTTAAATAGGGACAAACTATGATTAAATCTTTGGTCATTTTTGGGCAAGATGCTAACGGTCTAATAGATTCAATGGTCTTTGCTAAGTGCCGCTAAAGTGCTACGACAGACACGGGATCGGCTGAACCGAATGGATTCCCGAAACGTAAACAACCAAATGTTTAACTCTAGGGAGTTGGAAAATTAGCCTATTTTCAAAAATAGTGGAGTGTTCCTTTAAGATCAAATAAAGCATCCCTCTCTGCTTTTGATAAATTATTATATGCTTTATATTGTCTTTTTTTTTTTTTTTTTTGTAAGCAAAGTTCTTAAATTCAGCTTCAACAAGCCCTGCAGTGTAACGTATCCAAAGATGCGTTCCTGTTACGTGGTGGGATAAAGGTTGACTTCCTTTTTAAAAGGAAGATGAATACTGGACGAATCAGGAGTGACACTGCGCTGTACAGTAACAGAAGGAGCATCATCAGACGGAGTAGATATTTCAGTTGTACCAAAGAATTCCCTCAGTCTCAGGGATCTAAAAAACTTAGCCTTTGCTAAGAGCAGCAATGCAAAAACTAGGAAGTGACTTGTCTGAGAAATTCATAACCATTTCCTCTGATTGCTCCTCGTCAGTTGTGGAGGAAGCGAAGAACTTCTTTCGTTTACCCCTTCTACATCTTTTCTTGAACTTCTTGCCTTCCAATCCGTACCATGCACTTCCGCCCGAGTGCAGTTTAAAAACCCAAGCTTTTCCGCCATCGACCAGCAGCATCAGAGTCAGAGTCTCCCGATGTTGAAGAGACCCATAACCTATTCTCCCCAGGCTGTCAGCGTCCAAGGGGGACCTCAAAGGTGGCTCGACTACAATGAGAAGTCTGTGAATCTGGTTTTCCATCCTTCCTTGCTCATAGTCATCATTGTCCCTTGGAAACTTCCTCCACTTAGTCGCTTTAATCTCAGTGGAGAGTTCTGCCCATTGTCGGTCAAGATCTTTTTTCAGTTCTGTTAACTTACTTCTGTTGAGGATTTCACCAAGTTGTAACTCCAATGTTTTCGACTCCTGACGTGTTGACTCAAGTTGTTTCGTAGTCTCCTTAGTCACCAGCGCCATAAGATCAAATGAACATTTGTTTAGTATCTCGCACCAGCGAGATACTCCAGCGAGTCCTCCAAACCAAAAGTCAGCTTTGCCATCACAGGAATAAAATACATTTGTTAAAAATCTACTTCGAAGCGGAAGTTATTGTAATTGTAATAATATTTCACAATATTAACTGTTTTACTGTGTTTTTAAATATAAGAAATATATAATAAAAGCCTTTGTGAGGATAGGAGACTTTTTTTCTTTTCAATTTTGAGTGAACTATGCTTGTACGAGCATCCTAAAAACTGAAATATGATTTAGTATTTGCAGTTTATATCTTGATTACAATACATTTTATTCCATCATAATACATAAATTATATTTAAATGACCTAAGAGAAAGATGCTTTTTGCAGGCATATGATATACAGTTATTACATTTACCATCAAGGCCTAACTGGACCATATTGCCTAGCCATACTTTGACACTTTTGTCCAAGCTAACAAATAGGCAAATGCTCTGAGCTAAACCAGAACTGTGATTGACAGCATGGGGTGTACATACAGCTGATATATCAGGTCTGGGTATGAACCAGGGCCAAGCTCAAAGAGGAATGCACTACTATGGAATAAAAAACACAAAAACTTGCCAGAGGCCTTGTCAGATAATTGACAAAGGAAAAGTTCAGCAACAGCAAACAGCTTTTTAACTAACAGATGTAATCCTGAATTTAGCACTGGGATTAGTGCTTGCCTTAAAGCTTATTGAGCTCCCTCCACAGGTTGTTTAGCATTCAGCGCTCATTCAGCACAAATTAATTTGCATATGACGCCATTTTTATCAGGAAGTTTAGCCCTGGGGCCTTTTGAACCTTTTCCCGTTGTTGGAATCACACGCATCCTTCAGATCGGAGGTCTCGTTGAATTTAAGATTTCATTCCCCGCCACTCCTTCACTCTCATTTATCATGAGAATCTTTTTACTTTGCTCAATTCTTTTATGACATGGCTTTGGGGTTTTACAAAAAGTGCTGCATTGACTGAACGTGAGATCCAGTTGGCCTCAGGGCTTTACCTGTGTACAGAGCCGTTTTACTGAGGTCATGGCTTTACTATTGATTTTGTGCTGTGAAAGAGGGATCCTGAGGGAAACCCTGTGGACTGTCAAATATGATGGATTGATGTCGTCAACAACAAGGGACACAGAATTATGTGGATATCCCTTGGCAATATCCACATCACACGGTTGTTGTTAGCTTCCTGTCTAATGAAGTTCTAGCAAATGAGGAATTCAGATTCAGATTATGTATAATCCTCATAGATATGTTGTGTTACAAGTGTGATAATGAAAACGCCATATATACAGTGGGTACGGGAAAGTATTCAGACCCCCTTAAATTTTTCACTCTGTTATATTGCAGCCATATGCTAAAATCATTTAAGTAAATTTTTTCCCTCATTAATGTACACACAGCACCCAATATTGACAGAAAAAAACAGAATTGTTAACATTTTTGCAGATTTATTAAAAAAGAAAAACTGATATATCACATGGTCCTAAGTATTCAGAAACTTTGCTCAGTATTTAGTAGAAGCACAATTTTGATCTAATACAGCCATGAGTCCTTTTTGGGAAAGATGCAACAAGTTCTTCACACCTGGATTTGGGGATCCTCTGCCATTCAGATCCTCTCCAGTTCTGTCAGGTTGGCTGTTCACCGTTGGGGACAGCCATTTTAGTCTCTCCAGGATGATCAATGGGTTGAAGTCAGGAATATGGATGGGACATTCAAGAACAGTCACCCAGGATTTGTGGTTGAAGCCATCTTCGTTATTTAGCCTGTGTGTTGGTCATGTCTTGTTGGAGGAACTTCGGCCCCAGTTGAGGTCATGAGCCTCGAGAAGGGTTTGTTCCAGGAATCCCTGTACTTGGCCGCCATTCAGCTTTCCTCGATTGAACCAGTCGTCCTGTCCCTGCAGCTGAAAAAACACCCCCACAGCATGATGCTGACACCACCATGCTTCACTGTTGGAACTATATTGGACAGGTGATGAGCAGTGCCTAATTTTCTCCACACATACCGCTTAGAATAAAGGCCAAAAAGTTCTATCTTGGTCTCATCAGCCCAGATAATCTTATTTCTCACCATCTAGGAGTCCTTCAGGTGTTTTTTAACAAACTACATGCAGGCTTTCATGTGTCTTGCACAGAGGAGATGCTTCCGTCGGGCCACTCTGCCATAAAGACCCGACGGGTGCGGGCTGCAAGTGATGGTTGACTTTCTACAACTTTCCGACTGCATCTCTGGAGCTCAGCTACAGTGATCTTTGGGTTTTTCTTTACCTCTCTCACCAAGGCTTTTCTCCCACGATAGCTCAGTTTGGCCGGACGGCCAGCTCTAGGAAGTTTTCTGGTCGTCCCAAACGTCTTCCATTAAGGATTATGGAGGCCACTGTGCTACTAGGAACCTTAAGTGCAGCAGAAATTATTTTGTAACCGTGGCCAGATCTGTGCCTTGCCACAATTGTCTCTGAGCTCTTCAGGCAGTTCCTTTACCTCATGATTCTCATTTGCTCTGACATGAACTGTGAGCTGTAAGGTCTTATATAGACAGGTGTGTGGCTTTCCTAATCAAGTCCAATCTTTATAATCAAACACAGCTGGACTCAAATAAATGTGTAGAACCATCTCAAGGATGATCAAAAGAAATGAACAGCACCTGAGTTAAATACATGAGTATCACAGCAAAGGGTCTGAATACTTAGAACCATGTGATATTTCAGTTTTTCTTTTCGAATAAATCTGCAAAAATGTCAACAATTTCTGTGTTTTTCTGTCAATATGGTGAGCTGTGTGTACATTAATGAGGAAAAAAATTAACTTAAATGATTTTTTAGCAAATGGCTGCAATATAACAAAGTGTGAAATTTAAGGGGGTCTGAATACTTTTCCGTACCCACTGTATATGTATATGACAGAATCCATCGCAGTGGGAGGAGAGACGGCCTTTACAAAGACAATCTGCTGCTCAGGGGCTGCACCATCCGCAACACAGAGGAGGCTGTAGGAATCGTCATCTATGCAGGTATGCTGCTTCTTTCCAAACCAGGACTGGAAAAGTCCACTACAGTAGTTTAATTTTACATGCTGTCCACTAAAGTGTCATTTCCACCACATTTGAAATGATGTATTATGTCAAACATATAGATCTTAGATCATAGATCTTTTATTTTAGTAATTTCATCCATCACAAAAAAGTGCAATTAATTTTATTTTTATTTTAAATATTTACACTCTATGCATAATTGGGAAATGATGCTGTTTTATTGGACATTACATACTTTTAAATATTCTATTAAACATTTAATTTACCTTCTTTTTTTCTTTACACGCATCTCACGTATGCAGTTTACTGACTAATTTGTTACAAGTACACTAACTTTTGATTAATTTATGGATTGTGAAGGAAATAAAAACTGTTGGACATTTATAATTTGTGTTAAATCATTTTCACACAATATCTAAATTATATCATTAGTATGTAATTTTTATTAATTTTTTCCCCATATTTTAATATTTTTAAATTTTTCACATTTTTATATTTAAATGTCACCACGAATTAAAAAAAACCTTTACAAATAGCATTTAGAAGGAATCAAAAAGATATGGTAAATACTTAGTATTAAGACAAACACAAAGAACAAAATTGCTAATTTTGTGTGATTTGTGATTTTCATGTTTACATAGAAATTGTTTGATGACTGGTCATCTGACTGGTGCAGCTCATGTTATTTTTACAAAAAGTGAGTGTTTTGCTTTACACGGATTCTTAGGTCATGAAACAAAAGCAATGCTGAACAACAACGGCCCTCGTTATAAACGCAGCAAACTGGAGCGGCAGATGAACGTAGATGTGTTCTGGTGTGTCATCATCCTTCTGGTCATGTGCCTCTTTTCCGCCATCGGTACGTAAAACTTGTCAGTTTTTCTTCCAAGTTATTATTGCTGTCATAACTGAAATGTTTTTGAGGTGTGCATATAATGGCTATTTTAAAATGTCATATGTGGCTCATCAAAACTATCCATATAATATTACTTACTATTGTGTTAGTTACCGTTCTAAGTTTTTTTTCTTTTCTTTTTTTCATTGTTGTTGTAAAGTGTTAGTAATGTGAAGCTGTTTTGCAGATTCATCTGTTATGAATAATCTTATTTTAGCATCAAGTCCCAAATTAAAACCAAAAATTAATCAATCAAGATGAAGTTAAAATATTTAATTAAGCATGTGGAAATGTTTATTTCAGACAATCTTGTTATTTTAATATATAAATCATTTTTAATTCACTTTTCAGCAAAAGATTTATATTTTTATGCTTTTTACCACAATAAAAATACTTCTTCAGTGATTGATTGAATGTATCTGATTTGAGGAAGCATTTTAGAGGAAGCAATGATTTTTTTTTTTTTTTAGTTCAACATTTTTAGATTCCTTGAACATCTTCAGTGAAAAAAAAAAATAAGATTCAATTTTACCATGCCTTATACAGTCAAGTGTTTGTCTCTGAAACCTCCTCTAGGACATGGCCTGTGGATGTTCCAGTATGGAGATAAGAGGCCTGTCTTTGACGTCCTGAGCCCAGAAGGAACAGACTTATCTCCAGTGGTCTCAGCCATTTATCTCTTCCTGACCATGATTATAGTTTTGCAGGTGAATAGCAAGTGGTGTAAGGGGAATGT
>JADLZN010008889.1:0-76840 GCA_018155175.1 Sinocyclocheilus anophthalmus | reverse complement strand
GTTTTACACTTTTTTTTTTTTTTTTTTGGTTTGTTCTCTTATTTTACATATCTGTCTCACTGTTTCTTTCCCTTCTCTTGTTTTTCTGTTCTCCTCAGTTTCTCTTTCCATCCGCCTTCCCTGTAATATTTAATTAAAAATGTGGATCAAATAAAAGTTACACTTAGATGAGGAAAACACATTATTTTCCACTAGTAAAGTAAGAGTTTGCCCTTATGAACTCCTATTGCGGAATTATGATAGTAAGTAAGGTAGTTGGTAGTAGTTATGTTTGGGTATTGGGGGGGGGGGGGGGTGGGTTAAGGGATCTAACAATATGGGTCCTTCATTAATATGCTTTATTAAGTATAATAAACAGTCAATCGTGTAGTATATGCATCTAATAAAACAATAGTTAATAGTGAATAGTGTTCCCTTATCTAAAGTGTTACAACAACATAGGAACCAAATAAATATTTAAATTTATTATTAATAATATCATTATTAAAACTTTGAGGGTTGAATATATAAGAATATAATAATATTTATTTCAATATTTATTTATGAATTGATATTACCATTGTTCTTTTTATAATGATTTTTTAATAATGCTAAAAACTAAAGTAATTCAACATAAAAAATAAACAAGTAAGATTGTAAATAGTTTTAGTTGTTTTGGGTATAGGACATTAAGGGGACCAAGTAGAAATCTCGCCAATCGCTTTCCATTGTGCCCTGGGAGTGAAACAAATATGCACAAATGGTAATCCCCGATGTGTTGCGCCACTTACCAAGCCTTTTACACCTCGTTGGAATAGGGGGCAAAACGTTACATCACCTAATAATAATTCATGAGCAAAGCTTTTCAAAGATCTCTACGCCCCTGGCTTTTTGGGACCGTGATGTAGGAAGGATGACAGGGAAAAAATGTATTCTGTTTAATCAAGAAACCTCAGAGGAGGAAACAAAAACCCAGCAAAGACAAATGTTCTAAAACAGTTTTAAAACGTGGTTTCAGGACGCCCGCTGGGTGTTGTAGTCAAAAACAGTGTAAGCGAGACAAATATTCATGCTGAAGATCTTGTGTTTATTCGCCAACTATGTGAGTGTGTTCACAAGGACCCACTGGTAAGATTTTACCTCAGTTCATCTGCTTAATGGGTGAGTCATGATCAACCCTAGTAGTGCTCATGGGGATTTCAAGGGGTCATATGATGCTATTTTAAAGATAATTATTTAGTGTAACAGAATATGTTGACATGCTTTAAATGTTCAAAAAACACATTATTTTTCAAATCCTGTACACTATTGTCGGTCCTCTATGCCCCGCCTCTCTAAAACACATCATTTTCAACAAAGCCCCCTCCTCCGACAAGCGCAGTCTGCTCTGATTAGCCAGCTGACCCAGCGCATTGTGATTGGCCGAACACCACAAGCACTCGTCGGAAATGTAACGCCCCTACCATAATCGTGAGCTTCAGCTTTCAAAAAAAATATAAAGACAGTAAATAATGTCATTAGATTTACCATCAGTTCAAGCATGAAAGGGCAACAGAGTCGCGTGACAGACACAGTTGGGCTGAAGCAGTACACAAGGCCCGGTTAAGACAGATAAGTGCTATGATGTTCTGAAGACAGTTCCTCTAATGTGTGATGTGACCCTGTTGCCCCTAACCCCACAACCATCCACTCACTCACTCACACACCACACACACACACAAACAAACACCTCCACAACCCACACACACACAAAACAACCCACCACCACAAACCACAACACACAAACACCACCACACAACACACACACACACACTCACACCAACACACACACACACACTTCTCACACACACCACCACACACACCACACACACTATCACACACACACAATCACAACACACACACACACACACAATACAACACACACACACAACACACACAACACACACACACCCAATCTCACAACACACACACACACACACACACACACACCTTCACACAACACACTCACACACACACACACACTGCGCGTTACTCGCGCTGCGCAAAACGCTCCGCATTTGAACAGTCAATAGCAAATACTTAAACTAATAACAAAAATACTTACAGTCGCTGATTCAGAAGCGCCAGGTTGTCGGAATTCACCCTTTTTTGTTTTTTTTTAGAAATAGCCTTTGTGCAAAGCCAGCCTTGTACTCTTCTAGGTTCAAAAAACTGTCATCCATAAAATGCGTTGCTCAAATTCGAACATCTAGGTTGTGCTGTTATGTTGTAAATAAATCTTAACCAATGATTCCTAAATGCATCTACTTCTACGTGAAGTCCCAAATAAGTGCTTTTGCTTTCGCACTGAAACACATCGTCTCCCTGACATGCTGCTTCAACAATAACTGCGGTTACTAAAACCACGCCTTCTTTCTGTGCGTGAACATTTGGGCGCATTATGCAAATCTTCCAACATAGTGAGGTAGACATGTGGGGGGTGTTAGAATGAGCCGTTTTAGGGGGGCGGCAGAGTCTAAACTTTGATAAAGGCATAGCTCTGGTTTGAGACTTTAGTCTTTGCAACTGTACATATCTTCTTTATGCACCAAGAGATTGTAAAACTCCAAAGAGAAAGGAAAAAATGAAATCACATCATATGACCCCTTTAACCTGACACCAAATAATTAAACACTAACATCAGCGAGTCAGAAATCAAAACTCAGAGATATCAGTATGACATTTATCATCAAAATGATCTGAGCATAATCGATTTTAATGGAATTCTATATTTTATTTAAAAAAATTGTGATTATATGATTAATATAATTCATACTTTAAATACACACAACTGATTTGATATATTTTAATTTCTTAATAATCACTAAGATTAGATACATCTATTTATCAAAATGTCTTTGTTTATATATATATAATATGTTTTATATATAATAGTTTGATTTAATAATGAATACAAAAATTTAATACACTTTTAATCACGAATTATGATTAAGATAGCGATAAAGTATTTCATAATAAATACAATAATTTTAGGTAATATTTTATTATAAGCAATCTTTTGTATTTACATTTTAAATAATTAATATATTATATATATGTATTTATTTACACATTTATTCAAAAATGTTTTGTCCTGAGCAATGAAAGAAACGTATCAGCAATAATATTTTTCTCTGGGCAGAATCTCTTTGAGATCCCATCATGTAGTTATTTCATGGGAACATAAATGTTGAAAATGACCGCAGGCACTTTATTCCTGCTTTTTCTACTCTCACTAAACTGGAAATCACGTGTCGATATCGATTGATTACATCCAGGCCTGATGAAAATGCTTTTTCGGGATCAGAGAGGAAAATACAGATCAGAGACGTTGCTGTATCAGGAGCGAAGTGCATTAATGGCCTTATCAATGCAAACACACAAATCAATCAGCACGACTTGACTGCACTGATGAGTTTGTTCACTAATGAGGGCTTGTCTTGACAAACTCAGCCCAGAACCGAAGGGAGGAACACAGTCAGACTTACCGAATGTTCTGTCTTCCCTATTTCTCCAGCTGAAGCTGTGTGGTTGTGAGTTGATATTGTTTTCTGTCTGACAGTAACAGGTCTGACGGATGGAGGAGAGTGTTTTATAAACTGTTGAGCCGGGCAGGAAGAGATGAGAAGCTTCAACAGAACAGAAGATTGGTTCCTGATGAGTGAAGAAGGCCATAATTCAGACGCTCTCCTTCCTGGGATCTGTTCAGTGAAACAGCAGCTGTGAGACTCACTGCACACACCTGCACGCCTGTATATTTACAAACACACACATGCATAATCAACATATTAATATATGCAGAGCAGATAAAAGCAAAACGTGAGTTGTATTTCATGTCTATAGATTTAGGTTTATGTATATGTTACACTGGGAAAAAAAATCTCAAAAGTTGTTAGTAAAATTCACAATTAATTACAAAAAGATGGCAAGTAACACATTGAATTTAAATTTTTAAGTAGAAAATCTGAAAATGTATTTTCTTGTAAAATGTGCTTTAATAATCAATGATCTTAACTACTAAAAATATCAAAAGGCAAAAAAAATATACATATGCATTTTTGTAGATTTCAAATCAGAAAACTGCTTTAAGAAGCAGCAAAAAGTATATGCACTGCACTGTAAAAAATATTTTTCGAAGGTGTAAATGGGGTCATACTATCTTAAGGAAAATAATATCTTATTTCACCATTTTAATGTTTAATTCAATGTGTTACTTGCTTGTATTTGTCAAATTTACTACTAATTTCTGAAGGAAAATTGTTTCAAAGTAAATCCTACACCAAAGGAGTGATATTATTATATTATTATTATATAATATACTGTATATAAGTGATACGTATTCTAAAGATGCTCTGTGTGAGGAACCCAAATTTAAGACAAAAATCCACTTTTTTTCCAAGCTTGACAGACTTTGGTGAATTTTAAGCTTCATAGAAATGCATTAATATTTTTTTAGTCAAAAATAAATGATGTTCTTTTGAACTTTCTATTCATTTGTGAAATTCTGAAAATTAAAATGCATCACGGTTTCCACAAAATATCGTGCAGCGGACTGTTTTCAACAGTGATAATAATCAGAAATGTTAGACGAGCACCAAAGCAGCATATTAGAATGATTTCTGAAGACATGTGACACTGAAGACTGGAGTAATGATGCTTGAAAATTCAGATCACGGGAAGGAATGACCATATATTCATATAGAAAACAGCTATTTTTAATTGTAATAATATTTTGCAATATTACTGTATTTTTTGATCAAAATAAATGCAGCCTTGGTGATCATAACAGACTTCTTTCAAAAACATTAAAAAAGCTGTGTATACCCGTTCAGTCGTAGCTTACTCTCCCACTCACACACACACACCCACACCCACAACACACGAAACCATCCATGGGATGCGGAGGAAGAGGAATTAAGTGGCCTACCACAGGCAGTGGTATGCACTATCCCTCAAGCTATGCCCCTTTTCGGCAAGTTTATGCCTTAGTCTATTCACTGTATTGTGTTCTACCCGCTGGGAAGACCCCGGAGATGTTCAGTTGGTTCTGAGCTTTGCTTTCTGCAAGAGAAACTGGAGCAGAGGTTGTCCCCCTCCACCTTGAAAGTGTGTGATGCTGCTATCACAACACATCAGAGTGCAGCTTTAATTACTTGAGACAAAAGTTAATCAAGCCGCTAGGGTTGTATTTTCATTTAACGCAAAGAAGAAAGTTGTGTCTGACGACTTGTTTTTTTTTTTTTTTTACACCAATTCTTGATTGTAGTGTAGGGATGTAGTGTATCAGCATGCTCCTCCTTATCTTCTTGCCTCCCTGGATGCTGTGTATCATAGTGCCTTAAGATTTATTATGGATTGTAAATTTTCCACACATCACTGTGTATTATATAATAGAGTTGCCTGGACTTCTCTTGCTGTTTGAAGGGAAATTAATTGGTAACTATTGATTTACAAAGCAATTTTTTTTGCCATTTATCTCTGTTGTTTGACTCAACAAAAAGTAGTTGGTAACTATTCATTGTGTTCCCAGTCTTGTTATAATCTCTATGTACCTTTAGCTACAACTAATTTAGGTAAAACTGCTTTTGAATATGCTGCACCTTCAGATTGGAACTCTCTCCAAATGAAACTGCGGCTAAATCAGTTGGTGTCTTTCAGTAATTTTAAAACATTTATGCGCGCAATAGAAAATGATTTAATGATTTGTAAATGCTTCTAATGCTGTGCTTTTATTGATAGGTTATTGTGGTGATGTATTGTTGTTTGTTATATGTGTATTTGTATAACTGGGCCACCTTTCTTGGCCAGGACTCTACTGTAAAATACATTTTTAATCTCAGTGAGGTTCTTTCCTGGTTAAATAAAGGCTTAAGAAACAAAACGATAAATCTCCCTCACTTTAAAAAAAAAAACTCAGGGTAAAGGAACAGCAGCTGCAACCTTCCTTGTAGTGAGTACTGTCTTTCAATCCCATTTTCGGTATAAAAAAATGATCTGACTCACATGAGGCGTAGGGTTAGTTACGACTTGGGGACACCAGTTGTTACTTGGCACATGAGAACTTGCCTATATCTGCATCTCCAAATCTAGTAACACAGGTCAGTGGTTGTGGCGCTTTCCATAGGGACCCCATATGTCAGTATTGATGTAATGGTGAATGTGACTGACTGAAAGGGAATGTCTCGGATGGTAACCCTTGTTACTGGGGATGGAATGAAGACGTTACGTCCCTCCTGCCACAACCCTGCACTACACTGCTGAACGACCAGGACATGGTCTCAGCACAAACCTGAATGCAAATTCCACTCACCAATGTTCATTAGCCTTTTTGTACCACTCAGAGGAGGTTAGGTATCAGTATCGACGTAATGTCTCTGTTCCCTCCCTCCAGGGAACACGGGTTATATATGTAACTGAGACATTTTTAAGCCTGTTGTCCTGCTTCTCTGTAACTTGAGTTCTTTGAGTGTTTGTCTGAGACTGACATCATGCATAGTGGACATCTTTTCATTTACCCAGGGTTCCCCGACAGCCCTGTATTAGGCATTGAGATCACTTTCAACACAGAGTCTAGTCTTGATCTCTAGATTAAACGCACCCTGACTCCAACCTGTCATGGTCCTTTGTCATATATTCTTTAATAACCAGCCAGTGTCTAGCCAGCTAGGAATGTTAGCTATACAGGAGGACTTGCGTTAAGGACTCACAGACACACCTGTTTTACCCCTAACGTCCACTAGAACAGAAACAGGAGCTGAACAGGAATCAACATGCGTTAAGGGAAAGAGGAAACTGAAGTGTAGTTGAGCTGTGGTAGTGGGTGTCTCTGATTATTGCAATTCAAATGCAAAAGCCCAGATTTTCGGTAGAGTTCATGTGTCCAGTGTGTCTGGAGCGCAGGAAGGAGCCAGGAAACACCAGTGTGGACACCGTTACTGTAAGAGCCTGCATTTAAGGTTGCGGGCTCAGGAGGATTCAGATGAGGAGTCTACAGCTCCCTCAGTGCAGACGGACCTTCAGTCCAAGACCTGCTGTAGATAGAAACACAATGCTGACATGATCTGGTGGAGAAAATGAAGAAGACCACAAACTACCTGCGACGGTGACGCGGAGTGGAGATGTGCAGTGCATGTGTGACTCGCTGTAATGGAAGAAAATTACAAGCCGTCTAAGTCTGTTGGGGTGTCTGAATATACTGTCAGAATCACCTCGAAACAAAATGAGCGTTTTGTTTACAAAGGAAAGAGCACAATTTTAACGGATGTCACGGGACGAGCTCTGCAGGATGTCTGCCAGAACATGAGAAGAGTTCTTGAGGTTTTCTGGCGCACTGATCAGAAAAGTATTATGTGTTGCTGTGTACGATAGGAGGGACTGATATGCTCACATTAAAACACGACAGCTGTATCAGCTGCAGACACAGAGGACAGAGAAACAGTATATAAAACTAGCGATCAAGTTAAATACTCAGTGATGTGATCCAATCGTCTGTTTTTTGATCTGAAAGTTGCAATAATTACATAAAAACACCAGAACACATTTCAATTGAAGCTCTACATCTGTTGTCAGTTTCACATTTACATACTACACTTGTAGTGTGAAACAGGCCGGTACTGTTCATATGATTCATGATACAATGATTGCCAACGGATCATCCAATTCTAGACTTTGAACCTACGCCATGTAGTTATCAGTTCCTTTTACTGCGGATTAATCGGCTCACCATATGTTGTGGGCCAGTAAGTTTTCTGTGGAGAACAACTATCATCTGTTGTCCTTGCGAGGAAGCAGCTGAAGAGAGATCGACAGTGAAGATGTACATCAGACGAGAATACAGGCGAGGAGAGGATCATCAGATCTTCAGAAGCTGATTGCTTGAGCGATCGGCCTGGTTGGAGTCTCATAAGGTGAGTCTGGAGAAGAAGAGAAGTTTGTCTCAGTCTCAGTTCAGACTAACTGAAGCCCCTGCCGAGCCAGCTGACCTTCACTGTCTCTGCTGTCCCCTACAAGCGCTCGGCCATGACTAGCACATTTCCAGAGTGACAGGACAGTGAGAGGTCAGGTCAGATTACGTAGCTCTTATTCCTCGCTTCAAGGTAAGGCGGTATAGGTCGCATCGGCCCCATCTCTGAGACCCTCGATACCGGACCTCGCTGCGCAGGATCAGCCAGGAGTTACGAGCCTGGAAGAACATAACTGGAATATGGAATTGAGCTTCAGGAGATCAGATGATCTGGTACCGTGGAGTGTTTATGAGACGCGTGTGAATGTCGGAGCAGCTTTCACACACAGACGATCACATACATTTCCTGCAGGTAACAGAGATCTAGAAGAATAGGATCATAGTGGACTTGAGCAAGATCCTGCTGTGACAGAGACTCACAGAGAAACATTTCATGAGTGTCTTATTATATAATCATTAGTCAGACTCTCATCTGATCATCTTCTTCTGAAAGAAGCGCCGCTTACAAATGGCTTTCAGATCTGGAAATCTCTTAGGAATCATTTCTCTGAACTCTTTCTTCTGGAAGATATGTTTAGCTGTCAAACATCACTAGCACCTTCAACAGTTCTGGTTAAATCAGGTATTGTGAGGACTAGCAAATATTCACCCCAATATTCATTATATTCAGTATCCATATACTAGTTTAATAGTAGCCTTCATTAAAGCTCTAGTCTAGACATGTTAATTTCGTCTCGTGCGCTGAACACAGAAATATAAACAAGACATTTGATTGTTTGCAAAGCGTCTCCCTCGCACGTTTCAGGAACCAACAGGTTGAAAAGTCAACAGACGTGTAGATCGTGAATGAATGACTGGGAAATATCTTGGAAATATGAAATATTATTACCCTGTCTGTCACACAAACGGCTCTCATGTCAGAACTTTTCTTTCCCTTTAAATCACTCGTATAAGCGACGTCCCCGTGTGGAGCTGATGAGTTTTGATTTCTGTTTTCTGTAGAGTTTCCAGTCTCTCTCAGCACCTCCTGAATCTACAGACGTAAATTATGATCTCTTCAGTTCTCTTGTCGCTTTTGATGTCCTGAGAGAATCTGTCCATCAGCTGGGAGACAAACTGGAGGATTTCTGCAAAGAGGAGCTCGAGAAGATCTCAGACAGAGGTAAAGTCCTGGAGAAGCATTTGGTCTCAGAAACGAGTCCATCATCATCTCATATCATGGAGAACATCATATTAGAAATGTCTTAGGAATGGATGCAGGATCATGAGAATCACACTGTTTCAGGGTCTGTTGACTCCACCGTCCAGTCACCACATTGGTCCCGAACCAGGAAATCGAACGTTCCACAATGTAATAGTCAGTAGAAAAGAAGCAGAAAAACTCACTGAGTGTGTTCATGTTCTTCTGTAGAAGGTGAAAGAAGAGTTTTATAATTGATGATGTAAATGATGATTTATCATAGGATATCTGCTCATCTGTACTGAGACAGTGATGATACACTGAACATGAAGAGTTCAGCTGCATGAAAAGATCAAACTGATTCATAATTCCTGATTCTGATGTGTTTTATCTTCATCAGATTCCCATCAGCTCACTCTGGATCTCAACACAGTGAATAAATACCTCTGTCTGTCTGAGAGGAACAGAGTGATTGCTAACACTGTAAAAGCGCAGCTGTATCCTGATCATCCTGACAGATTTGATGAATATAATCCTCAGTTGTTGTGTAGAGAGAGTGTGTGTGGACGTTGTTACTGGGAGCTGGAGTGGAGTGGCGATAGAGGTGTGTATATAACAGTGTCATATAAGAGCATCAGCAGGAAAAGACAGGGTAAAGAATGTTGGTTTGGATCTAATGATCAGTCCTGGAGTTTGATCTGCTCTTCCTACAGTTACTCATTCAGACACAATAACAAACGGACTGCTCTCTCTGTGAAGTCCATCATCAGCAGAATAGGAGTGTTTGTGAGCACAGGGCAGGAACTATGTCTTTACAGCGTCTCTGACACCAGAGCTTATACACACAGTCCAGCCACATTCACCCCCCCCCCCCCCCCACCCCCCCCCCCCCCCCCCCCCCCCCCCCCTCTCACCCTCTTAATCCTGGGTTTGCTGTTAATAGAGGATCATCAGTGAAACTGTGTTGATGAACCAGAATAGAATGACAAGAGATTCTACCCATAATGCTTTGAGCCGCATGATAAATCAGTAACAGTGAGATGTTATAGAGTATCTCTCTTCTCTTCTCTTCATGACATTAATACTGCAGCTCAACTTCTGTCACTGAAAAACACGTCAGAATAAATGTGTGTAATAAATCCTCATACAGACAGTAAGATCAGTGTGTGTGTGTGTGAGTCCTGCTGAGTGACAATGGATTACTGGGCTTTTCTTTTTTTTAGTTTTTAATGTAGAATCACATCAGTCATTTTTATCATTACAATCAAAATTACCTTTTAATTCAAATGATCACACACAGTCAATAAATCATTTTCATTTTTCACCTTATTTAGCCCTGGCCCTTTTCAGTGTTTAGAGTTATTTTGTCTTCCGGTGTCACAAGTCTGTCTACAGGGGTCACACATTACTCAACCTCTTAATAGGACTAATCGCCAACAAATCTGTCTAGTCTGAAAAACTACATTTTCCAACCAAACACATGCGGGAAGTGATGCAGGAAAGATCATGCATTAGACAGGAGTTCTTATGCGAGACAGATTTCTTCCTGTTAGAAACTGTAGCCCACAAGAAGCCTGCAATACAAGTTGTCTGTATGCTGGTTTACAGCTAAAAAAAACAGTAAGAAGATAGTTGCTTGCTGGAGCCATGTGTGCTGATGTATTGCTGCAAAATGAAGAAGCAGAACAGTTAAGAGGGCAATGAAAAACCGGTTTAATCCGAGAC
Source organism: Sinocyclocheilus anophthalmus (assembly GCA_018155175.1). Lineage (NCBI taxonomy): Eukaryota > Metazoa > Chordata > Actinopteri > Cypriniformes > Cyprinidae > Sinocyclocheilus > Sinocyclocheilus anophthalmus. The sequence continues at coordinate 65,954 of JADLZN010008889.1, read as the reverse complement.
ATGAAAAACAGGATAAACATGACAGGGAAAGTGGGAGCCAGAGATGTACCACCGCTGGAATCAGGACCTTGTGAATAGGGATGGCCCAATGAACCACAGAGTCACTTTGTGAGCTGGCACCTTTAGAGGCAGGTCTCTTGTGAAGAGCCATGTCCTCTGCCCACAAACATACCTGGGGGCCGGAGTCCAGCGGCAGTAAGCAGAGACATTAACATGTATTTCCATCCAAAGAACGGCTTCCGTAGCCCTCTGCCACGTGCAAAACAACACCACTGGATGAAGGGAACTGCAGCCTCAGGCTCCTGTGAAGGAAAAAAAGAGGAGACTGATATTCCAGGCAACACTGAAATGGGGAGAGTCCAGTAGATGAAGTAGGCAAGGAATTTCAGCCCATGTTAGCTGCTGGCTCCAGGAAAGAACAGAATTTTCAGCCCACTCAATGTTGGAGTTGTGCTTCACCAGCCAAGGGTGCCCTACCACAAAGGATTTGCTGTGGGACTCCGGCAGATACAACACAAACTCCTCATGGTGGTTGCCAGAAATGGTAAGACTTATGGGGATAGTCGAATGGGAAATGAGGGCTAGATGGGTGACATCGAGTGAATGAGCTGTCAAGGGAATCTGGAGAGGAATGGTAGGGAGCTCCCACTTAGCAGCCAGTGGGGAGTCTATGAAGTTGCCCTCAGCCCCAGTGCCCACCAAAACCAGGCATGAGTGAGAAGAGTGATCCCACTGAACTGTGGACGGGAGAAGAGTGCATGCTACAGGGGATTCGTTGACGGGATAGTCTTGGGACAGTTTTATTACAGATTTGCTTGCAGAGTTCAATGTTTGTATTCCCTGTGCACTTTTACATAAAGATGAAGAATATAAAGTTTTATTGTTATTACTGTGATGTTTTTACATTTGAATTGCCAAAATAACTGCATGGCGTGTACAATTAAACTGCAAAATGAAAATAATACAAAGCAGCATAACATAAATGAAGAACAAAAGTTTCTGTCTCTCTCTTGCGGTTGCACTGAGTCTCTTTCAGGTTCTCTTTCTTTGTCTATCTGTGCCACACAACATCTCTCATGAATCAACAGCGAAGCAACACTACATATTGTTCATAATACTGAATATGCCACCTGCGCATCTTCCACGATGATTGTGTTACGACAAATGATACTCCTAATGAACCATACTTAACTAACACACCCAGTCTAGGGGTTTTGTTTTCTAATCATCCGTCGTAACACTAAACAACTTTCTCTATGTGATGCAAACAACGTGCGAGTCAGTCCTATGCAAAATGTGTGGATGGAAGTGTGTGTGCGGCATTCTTCATGGGTGTCCGAGTTCTTGATCCAGCACAAGCGTGGATATAGTTTAATTTTCTTAAAACAGAGGTGGCGATAATCCCAGAACGGAAAAAAGAACCCTATCCCAAACAGGAGGGGAGAATGATAGAGGGGTAATGAGAGCATTAATCCATGACCTGAACCAGGGCCGTCCTTAAGGGGGTGCAACTAGCACCTGAGGGGGCCCCTCGTTGAATGGACCGAGGGGGGCCCCACTCCCTACCTCACACCAGGCCCTGCGTCAGCTAAGGAAAGCCCTGACGTGAACACACACGAGGCACTTCTCTTCCAGTTTCAGAAACCGCCGATCACATGCCCCACCTACTTATTCACAGGTGAGTGACGTCATCTGGGCTCTGTTAAATCGTGTCAGTCAGTACTATCCCCATTTAAATACCTAACAACTGTAAAAACCAACTCGAACACATGATTTAGCGTTTGTCCCCTAAACGAAGCCGAATGCCCTGCACAGTTCAATGGAAAAAAAACAAAACGGGTTGATCGCAAAGAAAACAGCTGTTTATCTCCTGCTCCACTCACATTCGTTTCTACATCGGCAGGGATGCTTTACCTCAACAGTTCATGTTTAGATAATAAAATATCGTTGATAATCACACAAAACTTTATTTAGCCTAGCAATAGCCTCTCCTCCATTGACATCCATTAAAAAAAATGGCCTCTGGTCTCCTTCCCTGCATACCGCCAAAGCTGCAGCGTCAGCATTAGTCATGCTTTTTTTGGCTAAAGGTTGCAGGCTTGCCTTCCAGTGGCTTTGAAGCTGCTTTACAGACTCACAGACACACCTGTTTTACACACGTCACTCAAACACAGAAACAGGAAACATGACTTCAGGGAAAGAGAAACTGAAGATGTAGTTGAGCTGTTGTGTGCTTGTGTCTCTGTATTCATGCAGTAAAATGGCAGAAGCCAGATTTTCTCAGGATGAGTTCATGTGTACAGTGTGTCTGGATCTCCTGAAGGATCCAGTGACCATCCAGTGTGGACACAGTTACTGTAAGAGCTGTATTACAGGCTTCTGGGATCAGGAGGATCAGATGAGAGTCTACAGCTGCCCTCAGTGCAGACAGACCTTCAGTCCAAGACCTGCTTTAGCTAGAAACACCATGCTGACTGATCTGGTGGAGAAACTGAAGAAGACCAAACTACCTGCAGACTGTTACGCTGGAGCTGGAGATGTGCAGTGTGACGTCTGTACTGGAAGAAAAAACAAAGCCATCAAGTCCTGTCTGATGTGTCAGGAATCTTACTGTCAAACTCATGTTGACCATCATGAGGAATTTTATTCACGTAAGCCACACAAACTGATCGATGCCACTGGACGACTGCAGGAGATGATCTGCCAGAAACATGAGAAACGTCTGGAAATGTACTGCATGACTGACCAACAATGCATTTGTGAGCTCTGTACAAAATATGAACATAAAAACCACGACACTGTATCAGCTGCTGCACAGAGGATAGAGAAACAGGTATTTAAAACTATCAGTAAAGTTAATACTCAGTGTAGTGATCCAATAGTCTGTTTATTTACTGTATAGAGTCACAGCTTAATTACACAAAACACACAAATGTTTGTGTCAATTTCACTTTTATAATAGGCCTACTATTTAAGCTGGCAGTGTGAGACAGACCTTCTGCTCCATGATAATTCATGTACGATGGTGGTAAATGATCAAATACATTAACCTACAGCCGTTATTTATAAGTTCTACGTTTACTGGATTCATCTGTTCACATGATGATTTAGTGACAGTAGTTTTCTGTGAGATTTACTATCATCTGTTTGTCCTGCAGAAGCAGCTGAAGGAGATGCAGGAGACGTTCCAGCAGAGAATCCAGCAGAGAGAGAAAGATCTTCAGCAACTGAGAGAGGCTGTGGAGTCTCATAAGGTGAGTCTGGAGAAGAAGAGAAGTTCGTCTCAGTCTCAGTTCAGACTCACTGAAGCCTGAATCAGAAATGTCTTAGGAATGGATGCAGGATCATGAGAATCACACTGTTCATGTCTGTTGATTTCCACAGTCACATTCACCAACATTGTTCTCTGGACCAGGAATGACTTCCTACAATGTAAGTCAGTAAGAAAAGAAGCAGAAAAACTCACTGAGTGTGTTCATGTTCTTCCTGTAGAAGGTGAAAGAAAAGTTTTATAATTGATGATGTAAATGATGATTTACTCAGGATATCTGGTCATCTGTACTGAGACACTGATGATACCCAAGAACACACCCCATGAGGGTCAGCTACATAGAAAGATCAAAAAAACAAAAACAGCGGCACCGATTATCATAATTCCTGATTCTGATGTGTTTTATCTCCATCAGATTCCCATCAGCTCACTCTGGATCTGAACACAGCACATAAACGCTTCCATCTCTCTGAGAGCAACACAGTGATTTCTGTCACTGACACAGAGCAGTCGTATCCTGATCATCCAAACAGATCTGACTATTATCCTCAGGTGTTGTGTAGAGAGAGTGTGTGTGGATGCTGTTTCTGGGAGCTGGAGTGGAGTGGAAATGATTTTGGTGTGTTAATCTCAGAATCATATAAGAGCATCAGCAGGAAAGGATCGTGTCATGACTGTGTGTTTGGATCTAATGATCAGTCCTGGGGTTTGCTCTGCACTCCCTCCGGATACGGTTTTGGACACAATAACACATGGACTGCTCTCCCTGTAGAGTCCATCAGCAGTAGGATAGGAGTGTTTGTGGATCACAGTGCAGGAACTCTGTCCTTCTACAGCGTCTCTGACACAATGAGCCTCATCCACACAGTCCAGACCACATTCACTCAGCCGCTCTATCCTGGGTTTAATGTTGATTATGGATCATCAGTGAAACTGTGTTGATGAATCAGAATAGATTGACGAGAGATTCTACCCATAATGCTTTGAGCTGCATGATAAATCAGTAACAGTGAGACGTTATAGAATCTCTTCTTTTCTCTTCATGACATTAATACTGCAGCTGAACTTCTGTTACTGAAATAACATGCCAGAATAAATGTGTGTAATAAATCCTTGTAGAGACAGTAAGGTCACTGTGTGTGTGTGAGTTTTGCTGAGTGATGATGCGTATTACCCCTCAGTTACCTTGTTACCCCCTTTCTATTTGTACTGTCAGTTTGGTTCTGTTCCTTTGTCTGGTGTTATCGAGAGACCCAGCTCATTCCCACCACAGAATCAAGCCCGAGTCAATGCCTGCTTAGGAGCTAGAGCTAGCAAACCACATCAGTCCTAGAAGAGGAGCCCAAGATCCTGGTTGATCAGGTGTGTGAGCCGGCCAAATCATCCAAACTAGTAGAGATTTCAGTGGAACTAGATGAGCAAAAATGGCTAATTGACTGAGAAATGAAGGTAGTGCTTCCCAACCTGCCCACCCACGAATCTTCCTCCTGTGTGTTTTCATTGTCACTGATCCCACTCAGCTTAGAGTCTTTGATGTCACCAGCAGTCCCATCCAGCACAAAGTCTTCGTTGTCACTGATCTCGCTCAGCTCAGGGTCTTTTTCACCAGCAGTCCCATCTAGCACAAAGTGTTCTTCATCACACCAGTCCAGTCCATCACTGAGTCTACTTCCTCGCCCAGTTTTCCTCTCCTGCATGCTCCACTGAAGCTAGCCATTCCTTCAGCTCTGACTCCACTGGTGCCCTTTAGCCCCTCAGCTCCACCATCAGCCTCTGCCATGCTGCCCTGATCTGCTTCGGGGCTTCCAGTCCCCAGCTCTGCCCTGGCTTGAGGAGTCCCAGGTTCTGCCTCATCCATTGTGCCCCCAGTTCCACCTTGACCCGTCGACCAATCGGCTCCGCTCTGGCTCTTTGCCCCGTAGGCTCCACCTGGGACCATTGTCCTGTTTGTTCTTCTGGGCTCCCTCATCCCATCGACTCTGCCCTGGTCAGTCATCACACCATTATTGCACAAACTTCCAGGATCTCCGCTGTGCTCCATCCCTTCACCCCTACAGCTCCGTCAGGCTCCTCCTTCCCTCAGGCTCCAACGCGGTCCTCGCCTACTTCATCGTCACCACAGTCCTCTGACACCTTGCCTCTTCCTCAGCCGATCATTGCCAGAACTCCGCCTTGGTCTCCAGGTCCTTCGATATCACCGGGTCTCTCTGTCCATTGGAAGTCGCCTGGGCCTCATCTCCCGGTGTTACCTCTGTCAGTCAGGCTCAAGTTTCCTCCTTGGATCCTCCATCCATCAGTTCTGCCACGGGTCACCTCCATCAATTATGTTTTGTTTTGGTTCTGTCGTCATTGTGTGTTGTTAGACCTAGTTTCTCAGTTAGTTTGATTAATCATTCCTTTTACCTGTTGACTCATTAGTTAGCTTGTTACCCCCCATCTATTGGTTCTGCTCCCTTGTCTGGTTGTGGTATTATGGTTGTGTTTTACTTAGTATTTTGTATCTAAATCTGTTTTATCATCCTCATCTCCACAAAATTTTGATACATTAATGGTCGTTTTGACATGCAGGTAAAAAAATGGTGTTTTTAGTGTTCAAGGGTTAAGCGCCGATTATTTTTATTTTAAATTTTTTATGATTTAATTAATAATTAGCTTTTTTATCAACTTACAAACGTGCTGCAGTTCTTAGATTTAGCCGAGTTTGGGAAACGCTGGTGTAATGTAATTTTTTATGCATTTTATAATGCTGATTATACAAAATGGAATATATTATTCTCTTTGCTTTTTTAAATTAATATGGTACAATTTTGACAAAGAGTAATCTAAAAGTAACCTAAAAAGCAGTCTGTAAATGACCATTAAATCCCCCAATCACTGAAGTGGGTCTACACCTTTACTTCCAGTCATAGAGGGTGGTGTTGCCATGGAATACTCAAGAAAGGACTTTATCATTAAATTGAGCATATATTGTTACATTGTAGGAAGTATTGGGAAGAGAGGATTAGATTAAACCAAAAAGATAAGTCAGACAGGAAGAAAATGGAACCTTGAGGGTGTTTTGGGAACAACAGGGCTGCGTTCAGCCCCGACAAAACGGTGCAAAACATGTTTTAAACGGAAACGGTGGTGCGTTGAACACTGTTCTGATGACGCAAGAGTTGCAGCTATGGCAGCTGAGAAGGCCATTCTTTGTGTTCTTTTTGAAGAATTTTCGGCAAAATACATATATAATACAAAATACAGCAAAATACGCTCGATGTTACAGTCACTGCCCTTGCCCTCCAGAATAAAAGAGAACATCCCAATCAAATGAGATTTGTGGAAACTGTGGTTCCTAATTATTGTATCCGATATTGGCCTCGCATTTCAGGATGAAAAAGCAACATTTCAGTTAAGGTATAATCCACTTCTTACCGTCCGATACTGTGTTATGATCTATACATATGACCTTATATTTTTCTTGTGAGTATTAGCTTATCTCCTTGCGATCACTGTTGTTGTTCTATATGTTATTGTCATATTTACCACTTAATCTAATCAGAGGGATAGAAGTTTATGAAGGTCACTCCACAGTACAATAGGAAATATATAAATATTATAGTATTTTTATGTTACTTCATCAGTGTCTAGCACACCTCCTGGAAAAGGATATGGATAGAAGACATTGCAATTATTAAATTATATTTAGACAGACTTAAAGGGGTCATATGATGTTTTTTTTAAGATCATTAGTTTGTGTATTTGGTGTAACAGAATATGTTGACATGCTTTAATGTTCAAAAAACATTATTTTTCAAATACTGCACATTATTGTAGGTCCTCTATGCCCCGCCTCTCTCAAACGCTTCGTTTTCTACAAAGTCCCTCCTTCTGACAAGCGCAGTCTGCTCTGATTGGCCAGCTGACCCAGTGCATTGTGATTGGCCGAACCCCGCACGCACTCGTCGGAAATGCACGCCCCTTACCATAATCACGCGCTTCAGCTTTCAAAGTAAATATCAAAACAGTTAATAAATGTCATTAGTTTTACCATCAGTTCAAACCCGAAAGTGGAACAGACACTTACGGATGCGTAACCGGCAAGCCCGGTTACGACACTGACTCCACTGGATGGATGCGTCCGCTCTCTCTCTCTCTCTCCTCTCTACACCCCACCCACACCCACCCACACACACACACACGAGCGCGCGCACACACACACACACACACGATGCGCAAAACTCCGCATTTGAACAGTCAATAGCAAATACTTAAACTAATAACAAAACATACTTACAGTAGCTGATTCAGAAGCGCCAGATTGTCATAGTAAAGTCAGAATCACCTCCTCTCCTAGGTTTTCACGAACGGTCGTCCATAAAATGCATTGCTGTTCCGTTGTAAGTGATCTTAAAGATTCCTAAATGCATCTACTTCTACTTTCGGAAGGCCAAATAAAGTTCTTTTGCTTTCGTCTAGAAACACACAGCTCTCCCTGACATGCTGCTTCAACACTAACTGCGGTTACTGAAACCACTTTTTTTCTTTTTTTGCGTGCACATTTGGGCCGCATTATGCTAATATTTCCACATAGTGATGTAGATATGTGGGGGCGTGTTTTAGGGGGGCGTGGCAGAGTCTTAACTTTGATAAAGAATATCTCTTTGTTTTGAGACTTTAGTCTTTGCAGCTTCAGGGATCTTATCTATGCACAATCAGCTTGTAACACTTCAAAGAGAAAGGAAATTTTTTTAAATCGCATCATATGACCCCTTAAAGAATTACCAGCTTATACTTTGCGCTGTATTATTTCAGTATTTTGCCTTTAATGTAAATAAACATGTGCAAATATACGTGCTCTTGTGAATTTATTTTGATGTTAATTACATTGTGCAGAGCTGTCTCTTTAATACGGCGTGGTTTACATACATGCTGCTGCTGATTGGGCTGACATTTATAACACACCCACCAAACAAGAGAAAACACATATCAAACCCCGTTGCACACCGTTTCCAAGAAACATGTCGTTCAAACCGGAAACCATAGCAAAACGTTGCACACCGGTTTGAGCTTGAAATTGCCCCTGGAGCAGGGTTATGGGGGTGGGGGATGCACTGGATGCTTTCGTGGAATATCGAAGGCTAACAGGGGTATATTATAGGCTTTATATCGTAGTGCTATACTAATTTATAATTATTATTTGTTATTATTATTATTAAAACAATTTTTGAAGTGCATTCATTGAGATATAATCCATGCTGCATACTCCGATACAGTAGGTGCCGGTATGCACCTGATAAGTCATGGATGCAGAAGAAGAGTAAGTGCAGCATGCTGTGTGTGTACAAGCTGTACAAATGTATGTTTAAAAGGTTTCTCCCTGCCTCTTAGCTCCTGGCTGATGAAGGGCACAAGGTAACGCACAGTTTCATTTTCATGTTGTGTAATAAACTTTGAGAGATCTCCTCTGAAGCTGCTAGCTAAACGTTTAGCGTGTGCATATATAGTAGGTTTTGAATTCCAGTGATGCACATTTAATTAGCTAATGTTGTTATTCAGAGTGTGTGTGATTCATTGTCTCTGTCAGAAGCAGAACACTGTTTTATCGCCTCATCTCTGGGTTTGCACTCCAGATAGATTGTTTACAGCAAATCAGGTCTTTATTTGGTCATTCTATATGTTTAGTTTTTCTCTCTAAATTGAGATTTCATTAATTAATTAAGTTTGTCAGTTGTTAAAAACTAATTTTTGGTAGGTGCTTTATCTGCATTAAATGTTGTTACTGTCAGTGTTAAAATAATTCATGTTATTCAGGCTTACTACAGTAAGGCAAGGTTATTAAATTAGCCTGTATACTAAAAATGTGATTTATTGTCACACTGTTTATTGTGTGGGCCAATTAGATTGCAAATGTGTATTAATTAATTTATAGGTTTGTTATGGGCATTTATATACAATTTGCAGGCAAACATCTAATGACTTTGTTTGTTTGTACTCAGCTCTTAAAGTGTTTTTTGAAGTTAAATCCTTTATAATATATATATATATATAAATACCCTAACTAGGCCTGGTGCTGGTGCTTTTTTGGGCATTCATGTTTCCTGTACAAAAAAAAACAATAATACTGATAAGATATTATTATTATCATATGAATTCTACTAATAAGAACAATATAAAGCAGACCAAGGATTAATGAGCTTCTGGATTCATGAATATTAATCAGGTTGTGTGCGTTCGCTCGATCTGATTCGCTGAAATCTAAACGGGGAGGATAATAGGTGAGCCCCAGCCAATGAGATTGTCGTTTGCGCATTAGCTCCGCCCACTACCGGAAAACTCAAAGTGAGAGAAAGTTCAGCGAGTTGTGCGCTTCACACTAGAGCTTACGTTACGCCAAATACACACACACAGGTGCGCTGCACATCCATTCAGATGACATTAATAACTATCACAGATCGTGCTAATGGCTTCTGCTCTGGTTTTTCATTTTCTATATTCGTTTGATTTATACTTGTTTTATTTTTCGACAGTTTTGTGACCAGATTAGCAGTATTTATTGTCTGTTTGGTGCATTCCATGTCTTTTCCACGCATGATGTATTACTTTTTCCATGCAATTTTGTGTGCTCTGTGTATAAAAGAAAAAAAGAGTCATAGTCGGATGTAACAAACAATGTTTAGTGATTAAGTATTCAGTTCACTCGAGCTGTTGCTCACTAACTATGGTGGGCCGGAAGGTCCAAAATCGGTCTACTGACCTGTCGTGGAATTCACTATACCAACGCCATTAGCTACCGGCTTGCCGCGAGACGGACAAAGACGTGTGAGGGCGATACGACTCTCGTGTGAGGCGAGACGGACAAGACGTGTGAGGCGAGACGGACAAGACGTGTGAGGCGAGACGGACATGACGTGTGAGGCGAGACGGACAAGACGTGTGAGGCGAGACGGACAATACCGTTAGGGCGTGAACGGACCATACGTGTGGCGAAACGGACTAGACTTTGAGGCTGACCAGACGGTGAGGCGAGACGGCCGAACGAGTGGCGAGAACGACTGGGGGGACCAGACGAGTGGGCGGACTAGGACCCAGACGGTGGGTCGAGACACGGACCAGACTTTGTGAGTCGAGAAGGCGAGACGGACTAGACGTGTGAGGCGAGACGGACAAGACGTGTGAGGCGAGACGGACAAGACGTGTGAGGCGAGACGGACAAGACGTGTGAGGCGAGACGGACAAGACGTGTGAGGCGAAACGGACTAGACGTTTGAGGCGGACAAGACGAGTGAGGCGAGACGGACAAGACCGTGGTGAGGAGAACGACAAGACTGGTGAGGCGAAACGGATACTACCGCGTTGAGGCGGACAGATTACTGAGGGCTAGACGGACGATACGATGATGGGGCGCGACGACTGACCAGAACGAGTGGGCTAGACGACGGACCACAATTGTGCGGCGCGACGACGAGACCATACTGTGCCAGGCGAGACGACACACAGACACGAATGCACGGACAAGACTTGTGAGGACGAGACCGTACAGACGTGTGCACGAGACGGACCAAGACGTTTGAGTCGAGACGTACAAGACTTGTGAAGGGAGACGGACAAGACTTGTGAGGCGAGACGACAAGACGTTGAGGCAACGACCCAACTTGTGAGGCAGACGTACCAGACGTGTGAGGCTAGACGTACCATACGTGGAGGCGAAGACGGAACCTACGGTGAGGCGAGACGGACAAGACTTGTGGGGTAGCCGACGGACCATACGTTTGGTGCGAAGCCACTGACCAGACGAGTGGGGCGAGCCGACTGGCACCAGACTAGGGGCGGACGAGTGAGGAGAGACGAGTGGGCGAGCCGCCGGACCCATACGAGGGGGCGAGACGAGTGATGCGGACAGTGAGGGCGAGACGACGGACCCGACGAGTTGCGAGATCTATCGAGTGCGAGCTAGTGATGCTATACGCACGGACTCAGACAGTTGTTGCGAGACTGAGTGAGGTCGAGACGAGTGAGGCGAGACGACGTACCAACATGTGGGCGAGACGGTGAGGCGAGACGAGTGTGTGCGAGACGAGTGAGGCGCCTGACGGACGAGACGCGTGGGGCGAGACTGAAGAGTGATGCGGACGACGTACAGACTGTTAGTCTACGACGGAGCGAGACTATTAGGGCGAGACGACGGACGAGACAGTGGGGGCGAGCCGGACTACGAGACAGGGGGGGAGACGACGACGGACGAAGTGGGGCGAGACAGTGGTGCGTAGACGAGTGAGCGCTCCCGACGTGACCCGAGACGAGTGAGCGAGCCGCGGACGAGACGAGTGGGGCGATACTACGGACGAGACGAGGGGCGAGACGACGCCGAGACATGGTGTCGAGCTAAGGACCAGACGGTGGGGCGAGACGACGGACCAACTATTGGGGCTAGACTACGGCCCAGACGTGGTGCGAGACGTGTGGGGCGAGCCGACGGACCAGACGAGTGGGGCGAGCCGACGGACGAGACGAGTGGGGCGAGACGAGTGGGGCGAGACGAGTGAGGCGCGCTGACGGACGAGACGAGTGGGGCGAGACGAGTGGGGCGAGACGAGTGAGGCGCGCTGACGGACGAGACGAGTGGGGCGAGACGACGGACGAGACGAGTGGGGCGAGATGAGTGAGGCGAGCCGACGGACGAGACAAGTGGGGCGAGCCGACGGACGAGACGAGTGGGGCGAGACGACGGACGAGACGAGTGGGGCGAGACGACGGACGAGACGAGTGGGTGCGCGATGGTACAAGATGGTGGATGATTTAGTTTCGAAACGAAATGCAAAAGGCCTGTTTGGCCATATTTTGGATTTTGAAAAGCCTGTTTGACTTTTGCCGTTTATCTAAGGTGATTTTGTAAGTTTTTTTAAACATTCGTTTCTTATATAATTGGTTCCACATTATTTGCTGATTTTTACTTTATTTAAACTTTGTGTCATTTATTTATTTTATTTGGCATCAAGGTGTATGCCGTGCCTCCAAGCTTTCTTACTCGTTTTTTGTTTTTTTATACCTATTAAACTTTATGCAAGTTATTTGTTATTTTATATTAGGCATAGCCTGCCCTATATTGTGTATTGGGTGTATTTGTTTTGTTAATAAAAGTTCTATGTTTTATATATACGTTAAAGTGAGTTTGACGTTGTATTTTGTTGTTGCATTCCAGCAATTGCACGCCTACTGCCCGCTAATTCAAAGTGAAAATAAAATGCGCACGGTTTTTCAGCTCTTTAAAAGCAACGGAAAGCGATGAAAAGAGGGAAAATTAAAACGAACAATTGCTTTACGCCGAATTGCCGCTATTTAAAAGCGAAGGAAAAGAGGGAACGCCCCCGCCCCGCCCCCACGGTGATACCGGTATTACCGGTGTTGTCACACGCCGATTAACCTTTGGGAAAATTTCCTCACCGTCACAACCCTAGTAGCTACTGAGTTTACCACTGATAGGCCGGCGGTGCATCTGGATACACGCTCTCCTCACGCAGCGGACCACTGACTTTCCTCAGCCGGCGACTAAGCCTGACTCAGGCTGAGGAGAGTCAGTGGTCCGCTGTGTGAGGAAAGTTAGTCGCCGGCTGAGGAGAGTCAGTGGTATATACAGTGGTATATATTGGTGTGTACATATGCGGCCTATCGGGGGTAAACTCAGTTGCTACTGGCAATTGTATAGTGAATTCCCACGACAAGTCATTAGCCCTATTTTTGGACCTTCCGGCCCGCTATAACTAATGTGAATGTGCTCAACAAAACTGCTTTGGTTTGGTCTTTGTTGAGAGAATAGAATGCATGAACCAAGGGGGGTTACGTATACACATGCTGCCAAGGCACATTTCAGTTCAAACAACATGTAAATGTGAATTTTGCATCCGATGACCCCTTTAAGGCCATTTTCTTGCTTCTCTGTAACTTTTATTCTTTGAGTGTATGTCTGAGACTGACATCTAGTAGACATGTCATGATTTACAGACTCGCAGACATGCCAGTTTTACACATGTGATTTAAACACAGAACCAGGAAACAGAACGTGAAGTAGAGCTGTCGTGTGTTTGTGACGACTGCAGGAGATGAGCTGCGATGGATGACCATAAAAACCACGGCACTGTATCAGCTGCAGCACAGAGGACAGAGAAACCGGTATTTAAAACTAGCGATCAAGTTAATACTCAGTGTAATACTCCAATAGTCTGTTTTCTGTATAGAGTAGCAGCTTAATTACACAAAACATGGAAACACTGTCAGTGTGAAACTCTACGTCTGTGTCAGTTTCACTATTATATTTATGCTTGTAGTGTGAAACAGGCCTTACTATTTATGTTAATTCATGTACAATGGTGGTAAACAATTAATTATTCTTGGAGTTTGAACCTACAGTCATTAGTTATCAGTTCCACTTTTACTGGATTCATCTGCTCACATGATGATTTAGTGCCAGTAGTTTTCTGTGAGATTCACTATCATCTGTTTGTCCTGCAGAAGCAGCTGAAGGAGACGCGGGAGACGTTCCAGCAGAGAATCCAGCAGAGAGAGAAAGATCTTCAGCAGCTGAGAGAGGCTGTGGAGTCTCATAAGGTGAGTCTGGAGAAGAAGAGAAGTTTGTCTCCGTCTCAGTTCTGACTCACGGTGTCCCACTCCACTCTAGCCTTCGCTCGCGTTCGCATTCCACTCCATAGGATATCAAACTGAGCCGCCTCATCCGCTTCCCTGATAGAAGTCCACTCTGATCTGTCATTCACGTGCCTGATCATAGAGTCCCCACTTTCCATCAGGGCATGCAAATCGCAAAAGTAATATCTATACTAATAATAAAAGGAAAGAAAAAGTATAGTCCATGAATTTCTGCCACAGAAAAAAAAAACCCTGACCATTTGAATTTTTACATAATACATATACTAGGAAACTCCACAGTCTGGACTCAGACAACGAACCCCTCATGTGCCGTTGCCGACTGCTGCTTTGTTTTTAGCCTTTTGAAGTCCTTTTTAAAAAGCATTGCCCTGGGTCTCAAATTTTTAAATTAGTAGGTACCAACATTTCAGTGTTTGGGACCCTTTGCAGAGAAAGCAGACTGACCAAAAGAATTCCCCTACAGCAGTGACCTGTACACATGTGTACTCTTACTTCAGCACACGTTTCAAAAACCAGATACTCGATGACTTCATGATCTCTCTCTCGGCTGACCACTATCGGCCTTGCCTCTTCTACTTCATTCTTTGGGCCAGCTTTACTAAACAGGGCAAATTATCCAAAACAGCTCCAATGGGAGGGGAAATTTCTGCGAGTGATTTAGTAACAATGCGCAAATTAAAAACACAGACACATCTCATTTACATATCGACCAACACAATATACTAAGCGCAGCACAAATTATACCAGTCGCAAGTAAGAAGCCACAGTACGTTGAAAAAATGAACCGAGGCCAAAAATAATGCAGGTTTGCTAGAAGTTTTGATAGACCTGGTATTGCATGACTCCTAGTTCAGGGTTCCAAGAAGCAAATTCAAAATAACATGGCTTGGCAAATGATATGTTCGGATACTGTGTTGTAGCGTGGAGAGTGATCACACGGACAACAGAAGTGCAATAAATTCCTCGGTGGGAGGTTTATTGAACAAAAAGAGCAGGTACTGTGAAACGGTGTGCTGGCGTGCTCCGGTGCAGTAGATCCTAGGCGTGCTGATCATCAGAAGCTTGAATCTGCAAGAGAACAAGAACACGGCGTTAGTCTTGCTCTGGAGTTGAAGCTCATCTCCTTCTGCTTAAAAGCTGTGTTGCTGATGGGATTCAGGCGTCGGTGATCAACACGCAGGCGACGCTGATATCTCATTGGCCGGCTCGCCACAGTGTTATAATGTGCAAAATAGCTTAAGACATGCTTTTTTGGGGTGCTAAATAATGGCGCAAATGACAGTAATTTGACGAGCGCAAACGTTAGTAAAACACGTTGCGTGATTCATTTGAATACTCTCCCCTCCAATAACTTTTGCGTCTGAAATGGAAACTCTTAAAAATGCATATTCAATATGGTCAGGTGCAAAAATAACTCTGTCCATGCCTTTTCAGCACTAAATCTTCACTGCGTGTCTTTAGTAAAACCTGCAGTTTCAATGCAAAGAGATGGTTTGCGCTGGCGCAAGCTTTTAGTAAAACTGGCCCTTAATCTGCACCTCAAATACCTCCCTTGCAGGGCTATTTTGTATGGAGAAGCACATGGAAACTGTTTTCTTAACATTAATAGTTGAATGAGACCACTCGAGCCATTTAGAAATATTCTGTAATGCCTGTGTCAGTTGCTCACCTGGAAAGCTAGGTGTTTTAGTGGACACATGGACTCCATTTTGAGTTTAACTCCTGACACTTCTGGTGTAAGCCAAATAACTCTTCGATCTGTCTCATTAATATTGTACAGTTCCAAACATGAAAGATCAGCATTCTCTCTCGATGTGCCCTTTTTTATGACATCTCCTGCACTCTTTGTCCTTGAACCAGCAGTCATTCGCATCATGAGACATTTTTTCCACAGTGATAGCATTTCTGTTTTCTTTCTGATTTCAGTGACGGTTTATGTGTCGCACATTCCATTGATTTTTGTTGCAATTCCAATGCATCTTTTGCTGCAGTCTCGTTGGATATTGCTATGTTCAGTGCACGATCAAGTGTCAAGTCTTTTTCTGTGTGCTTTCATTGTGCATTCCACACACAAGGCTGTCTCTTAATGCATCTGCCAGTCCAGCGCCGAATTGACAATGTTCTGACAATCGGTGTAGCTCAGCTATGTATTCGGAAATGCTTTCTCCTTTAGCTTGTTTACGCTTATGGAATCTGAATCTTTCCGCGATAACTAGGGGTTTGGGGTTCAAATGTTCATTTAAAATGTCCACTATTTGCTTGAATGTTTTATCCACTGGCTTTTTAGGGGTTAACAAACTATGGAGCAGTCCATACGTCTTTGCTCCCATCATGCTCATCAAAACAGCCACTTTCTTACCATATGCAACGGCATTAGCCTCACAGTAGAACTCCACTCATTCCACATAAGTTCCCCAATCCTCAGCATTACTATCAAACGCGACGATCATTTACATTTTTGCTTGTTTGCAGTGTAGCTTTACACATTCATTGGTTTTTCTCTTTTTCATGTGACTCGTGCTCTCTCTTTTCGCAATCTTTCTTTTCCTGCTTCTTGTGTGTTCAGGTCTTGTTGTCGCATCCGTGGTTGTTGATCCAGACCTCGTCGCCAATTTTGTTGTGTATGTTGGCAGATAACACGACACAATTGTCTGCTGTGTAACTCACGTTATTTTTACTGTTAACTCTGATTGATTACCAATACATCACTATATGGGTCACTACTAGAAGGCAGGCTTATCACAAAACTATGATATCCAATACATTACAGAGACCCAAAACATGAGGCTGTGCATCAGCAATCAGTCCTACGAGGATTTCAGACAAAAATGCAAGCTGCTGCAAATAATGCAGCGTTTGTTTGCTTTTGTATTAAATTCTGCATTTAACAGAACCAAACTGAATCTGACTGTGTCTTAAGGGTCCTTGTTGGATTGAGGTGATGTTTTAAAGATATGTCAACAAAAGCGAACAAAAGATGTCGTGCGTTATTTGTGTGGAGCTGATGAGTTTTGATTTCTGTTTTCTGTAGAGTTTCCAGTCTCTCTCAGCTGCTCCTGAATCTACAGACGTAAATGATGATCTCTTCAGTTCTCTCGTCTCTTTTGATGCTCTGAGAGAATCTGTCCATCAGCTGAGAGACAAACTGGAGGATTTCTGCAAAGAGGAGCTCAAGAAGATCTCAGACAGAGGTAAAGTCCTGTAGATTCATCTGCTCTCAGAAACTAGTTAATCATCATCTCATATCATGGAGAACATCATACTAGAAATGTCTTAGGAATGGATGCAGTATAATTTTCTCTTGACATGAGAATCACACTATTCATGTCTGTTGATTTCCACAGTCACATCCACCAACATTGTTCCCAGGACC
Organism: Sinocyclocheilus anophthalmus; assembly: GCA_018155175.1. Taxonomy (NCBI): domain Eukaryota; kingdom Metazoa; phylum Chordata; class Actinopteri; order Cypriniformes; family Cyprinidae; genus Sinocyclocheilus; species Sinocyclocheilus anophthalmus. The sequence continues at coordinate 48,669 of JADLZN010008889.1, read as the reverse complement.
AGGAACGACTTCCTACAATGTAAGTCAGTAAGAAAACAAGCAGAAAATCTCACTGAGTGTGTTCATGTTCTTCCTGCAGAAGGTGAAAGAAGAGTTTTATAATTGATGATGTAAATGATGATTTGTACAGGATATCTGGTCATCTGTACTGAGACACTGATGATACACTGAACATGAAGAGTTCAGCTACATGAAAAGATCAAACAGATTAATAACTCCTGATTCTGATGTGTTTTATCTCCATCAGATTCCCATCAGCTCACTCTGGATCTGAACACAGTGAATAAACGCATCCGTCTGTCTGAGAGCAACAGAGTGATTACCTACAGTGACACAGATCAGTTGTATCCTGATCATCCAGACAGATTTGAGTGTTTCCTCAGGTGTTGTGTAGAGAGAGTGTGTGTGGACGGTGTTACTGGGAGATTGAGTGGAGTGGAGATGTGTGTATATCAGTGTCATATAAGAGCATCAGCAGGAAGGGACAGAGTATTAAGTGTCAGCTTGGATTGAATAATCAGTCCTGGAGTTTATTCTGCTCTCCCTACAGTTACTTTTTCGGACACCATAACATGCAGACTACTCTCCCTGTAGAGTCCATCAGCAGTAGAATAGGAGTGTTTGTGGATGACAGTGCAGGAACTCTGTCCTTCTACAGCGTCTCTGACACAATGAGCCTCATCCACACAGTTGAGACCGCATCCACTCAGCCGTTCTATCCTGGGTTTTGGGTTGGTTTTGGATCATCAGTGAAACTGTGTTGATGAATCAGAATAGATTGACGAGAGCTGCATGATAAATCCATAACATGTTATAGAGTCTCTTCTATTCTCTTCTTTACATTAATACTGCATTCTGTCACTGAAATAACATGTCCAAATAAATGTGTAATGAATTCTCATATAGACCATAAGATCAGTGTGTGTGAGTCCTGCTGAATGACAATGTTTTTCTGTGCTTTTCTCAACCTCTCTTTTTGTTGTTGAAATCAGTCATTTAGAACTTAATGTAGTGTCACATCAATCATTTTCATTAATACTATCAAAATTATCTTTAAATTCAAATGATCACACAGTCAATAAATAATTGTCATTATTCACCTTATGTAGCACCGGCCCTTTTGATAGTTAATGCATTTAATGTTAAACACGAAGTATTTGTTGACGTGGATATTTATTTTGGAGTGATGTGTGTGCGTTCAATAGTTCAGTTGTTGCCTTATTTCAGGCACACATCCGGGCATGCATCAGATCGCTGCTCTTCTCACACTGCACTAAACTGTCTGGGGTTCCATCTAGCTGCTGTTGCATGCACACTACACAAAAGATCAGCGACAGGGTCACATATTACACAACCTCTTAATAGGACTAATCGCCAACAACTCTGTCTGGTCTGAAAAATGACATTTTCCAACCAAACACATGCGAGAAGTGATGCAGGAAATAACGTAAGACCAAGCTTGAGACAGGAGTTATTATGCGAGACAGATTTCTTCCTGTTAGAAACTGTAGCCAACAAGAAGCCCGCAATACAAGTTGTCTGTATGCTGGCTTACAGCAAAAAAAGAACCGTAAGAAGATGGTTGCTTGCTGAAGCCATGTGTGCTGATGTTTTGTTGCAAATGGAAGAAGCAGAACAGTTAAAAATGCAATGAAAAACCGGTTTAATCCGAGACATGAAAAACAGGATAAACATGACAGGGAAAGTGGGAGCCTGAGATGTACCACCGCTGGAATCAGGACCTTGTGAATAGGGATGGCCCAATGAACCACAGAGTCACTTTGTGAGCTGGCACCTTTAGAGGCAGGTCTCTTGTGAAGCACACTGCCCACAAACATACCTGGGGGCCGGAGTCCAGCGGCAGTAAGCAGAGACATTAACACGTATTTCTATCCGAAGAAGGGCTTCCGTAGCCCTCTGCCACGTGCAACAACACCACTGGATGAAGGGAACTGCAGCCTCAGGCTCCTGTGAAGGAAAAAAAGAGGAGACTGATATTCCAGGCAACACTGAAATGGGGAGAGTCCAGTAGATGAAGTAGGCAAGGAATTTCAGCCCATGTTAGCTGCTGGCTCCAGGAAAGAACAGAATTTTCAGCCCACTCAATGTTGGAGTTGTGCTTCACCAGCCAAGGGTGCCCTACCACAAAGGATTTGCTGTGGGACTCCGGCAGATACAACACAAACTCCTCATGGTGGTTGCCAGAAATGGTAAGACTTATGGGGATAGTCGAATGGGAAATGAGGGCAAGATGGGTGACATCGAGTGAATGAGCTGTCAAGGGAATCTGGAGAGGAATGGTAGGGAGCTCCCACTTAGCAGCCAGTGGGAAGTCTATGAAGTTGCCCTCAGCCCCAGTGCCCACCAAAACCAGGCATGAGTGAGAAGAGTGATCCCACTGAACTGTGGACGGGAGAAGAGTGCATGCTATAGGGGATTCGTTGACGGGATAGTCTTGGGACAGTTTTATTACAGATGTGCTTGCAGAGTTCAATGTTTGTATTCCCTGTGCATTTTGACATAAAAATGAAGAATACAGAGTTTTGTTGTTATTATTGTGATGTTTTTACGTTTGAATTGCCAAAATAACTGCATGGCGTGTACAATTAAACAGTGCAAAATGAAAATAATACAAAGCAGCCTAACAAATTAAGAACAAAAGTTTCTCTCTCTTGCGGTTGCACTGGGTCTCTTTCAGACAGTTTCTTTGTCTCTCTGTGCCACGCAACATCTCTCATGAATCAACAGCGAAGCAACACTACATATTATATTGTTCATAATACTGAATATGCCACGTGCGCATCTTCCACGATGATTGTGTTATGACAAATGATACTCCTAATGAACCATACTTAACTAACACACCCAGTCTAGGGGTTTTGTTTTCTAATCATCCGTCGTAACACTAAACAACTTTCTCTATGTGATGCAAACAACGTGCGAGTCAGTCCTATCCAAAATGTGTGGATGGAAGTGTGTGTGTGCGGCATTCCTCACGGGTGTCTGAGTTCTTGATCCAGCACAAGCGTGGACATAGTTTTCGTTCAAATTTTCTTCAATTTTCTTAAAACACAGTGGTGGCGATAATCCCAGAACAGAAAAAAGAATCCTATCCCAAACAGGAGGGGAGAACGATAGAGGGGTAATGAGAGCATTAATCCATGACCTGAACCAGGGCCGTCCTTAAGGGGGTGCAACTAGCACCTGAGGGGGCCCCGCGTCGAATGGACCGAGGGGGGCCCCACTCCCTACCTCACACCAGGCCCTGCGTCAGCTAAGGACAGCCCTGACGTGAACACACACGAGGCACTTCTCTTCCAGTTTCAGAAACCGACGATCACATGCTCCACCTACTTATTCACAGGTGAGTGACGTCATCTGGGCTCTGTTAAATCATGTCAGTCAGTACTATCCCCATTTAAATACCTAACAACTGTAAAAACCAACTTGAACACATGATTTAGTGTTTGTCCCCTAAAAGAAGCCGAATGCTTTGCACAGTTCAATGGAAAAAAAAACAAAAACAGATTGATCGCAAAGAAAACAGCTGTTTATCTCCTGCTCCACTCACATTCGTTTCTACATCGGCAGGGATGCTTTACCTCAACAGTTCATGTTTAGATAATAAAATATCGTTGATAATCACACAAAAGGTGTTTATATTTAGCATAGTAAAGCCTCTCCCCCATTGACATCCATTCAACAAAAATGGCCTCTTGTCTCCTACCCTGTGTACCGCCAAAGCTGCAGCGTCAGCATTAGTCATGCTTTTTTTGGCTAAAGGTTGCAGGCTTGCCTTCCAGTGGCTTTGAAGCTGCTTTACAGACTCACAGACACACCTGTTTTACACACGTCACTCAAACACAGAACCAGGAATCATGAATCACATGAGTTCAGGGAAAGAGAAACTGAAGTGTAGTTGAGCTGTTGTGTGTTTGTGTCTCTGTATTCAAGCAGTAAAATGGCAGAAGCCAGAATTTCTCAGGATGAGTTGATGTGTCCAGTGTGTCTGGATCTCCTGAAGGATCCAGTGAGCATCCAGTGTGGACACAGTTACTGTAAGAGCTGTATTACAGGCTGCTGGGATCAGGAGGATCAGATGAGAGTCTACAGCTGCCCTCAGTGCAGACAGACCTTCAGTCCAAGACCTGCTTTAGCTAGAAACACCATGCTGACTGATCTGGTGGAGAAACTGAAGAAGACCAAACTACCTGCAGACTGTTACGCTGGAGCTGGAGATGTGCAGTGTGACGTCTGTACTGGAAGAAAATACAAAGCCGTCAAGTCTTGTCTGGTGTGTCAGGAATCTTACTGTCAAACTCATTTTGACCGTCATGAGGAGTTTCATTCACATAAGCCACACAAAGTGACTGAAGCCACTGGACGACTGCAGGAGATGATCTGCCAGAAACATGAGAAGCTTCTTGAGGTTTTCTGTCGCACTGACCAGAAATGTATATGTGTGCTGTGTACGATAGATGAACATAAAAACCACGACACTGTATCAGCTGCAGCACAGAGGACAGAGAAACAGGTATTTATATCTAGACACGGGTAAAATATTGCTAAACAATTTTCATATGTGCCCGTTTCATAGGTGTTTATATTCGGTTCTGGGGTAACGCATTACAAGTAATGTGAATTACGTAATCCGATTACTTTTCTCAAGTAACTAGTAAAGTAACGCAAGTTACGTAATCAGATTACTTTTTAAAGTAACTGTAAAGTAATGCATTACAAGTAATGCGAGTTACATAATTAGATTACTTGTTTCAAGTAACTAGTAAAGTAACACATTACTTTTAAATTTACAACAAAATATCTGAGTTACTTTTTCAAATAAGTAACGCAAGTTCCTTTGTTTTTCCATTTATTGACTGATAGCTCTCTTTGGTTGTTATTAAAAAATGACAAAAAACACAGCTGACAAAAAGTAAGTAATGCACTGCTTTCCATAAACGTAACTAAAACAATTAGTTACTTATTTATGGAGTAACACAATATTGTAATGCATTATTTTGCATAAAAAGGAACTAACGCAATTAGTTACTTTTTTATGGAGTAATGCAATATTGTAACACATTACTTTTAAAAGTAACCTTCCCCAAAACTGTTTATATTGCAAGCCATATTAACAGGTTATAGCATTCAGCAGAAAAGAACAACAGTTGCAAGAAGAGTTTCACTGTTTGGTGAAAATGCACTGTAAACCTTTATCAACACAATCTCTCGTAAAAATAGGCTTCGATTAAGCAATATAAAATAATGGAGAGAACTATTCACTCGTACTTTGACAAAATATATACTTCCATAAGTCAAAACACACGTTAAATGCAGTGACAGCTGACTTTCTATTCAGTAAATCCGACTGAATCGAGATGATTTCGGTCATTTATTCACTTTGTTCGTTTATTTTCTGTGTAGAGCCGCAGCTTAATTACGCAGCAGAAACACTGTCAGTGTGCAGCCCTATGTCAGTTACACTTTTTTAATACTTACACTTGTTGTGTGAAACAGACTTTAATCTTCATGTGAGTTCATGTACTACTCACATCATCACTTCTGGAGTTTGAACCTACAGCCATTAGTTATCAGTTCCACTTATACTGGATTCATCTGCTCACATGATGATTTAGTGCCAGTAGTTTTCTGTGAGATTCACTATCATCTGTTTGTCCTGCAGAAGCAGCTGAAGGAGACGCAGAAGACGTTCCAGCAGAGAATCCAGCAGAGAGAGAAAGATCTTCAGCAGCTGAGAGAGGCTGTGGAGTCTCATAAGGTGAGTCTGGAGAAGAAGAGAAGTTTGTCTCAGTATCAGTTCAGACTCACTGAAGCCTGAATCACTGTGTGTCCTAACAGCGCTCTGCACAGACAGCAGTGGAGGACAGTGAGAGGATCTTTACTGAGCTCATCCGCTCCATTAAGAGAAGCCGCTCTGAGCTGATACGGAGATCAGGAGAAGACTGCAGTGAGTCGAGCTGAAGGACGACTGGAGCGACTGGAGCAGGAGATCAATGATCTGAGGAGGAGAGACGCTGAGCTGGAGCAGCTTTCACACACACAGGATCACATCCAGTTCCTGCAGGTAACAGATCTAGAAGAACAGGATCATAGTGGACTTGAGCAGATCCTGCTGTGACAGAGACTCACAGAGAAACATTTCATGAGTGTCTTATTATATAATCATCAGTCAGACTCTCATCTGATCATCTTCTTCTGAAAGAAGCGCCGCTTACAAATGGCTTTCAGCTCTGGAAATCTCTTAGGAATCATTTCTCTGAGCTCTTTCTTCTGGAAGATATATTTAGCTGTTAAAAACCACTAGCGCCACCAACAGTTCAAAACTTCACTGACATTTCAACTTTATACCTAATTTTTCCTTCTAATGTTTTTACATCATGGTGAAATCTGTGAACTCAATAATACCGATTCTGAGTAACATTCATCAAAATTGTATCAGGTGATCTTAAACTTGATAAAATGGATTTTCATTTGCCTGTGACATATTGATGAATTTCACCATGAAACCCCAAACATGAAGTGAGGCTGTATATTATCAATCAGTCCCACAAGGATTTCGCTAGATATTTTTTTGATTTTTGCAGCCTAAAATGACTGAAGCAGCTTTTCAAAAAAAATGTGTTGATATTTGCATCATTTTTTATGTTGTTTTGCAGTGAAAACCCCACCAATAATCATGATGTCTTTATGTAATTAGTGTCAGTGACAGTAAGAGTACAATTACGTGTAAATGCTTTTGTGCATAAACACTGAAACTGTGTTTTTGTCACAGCAGCATAGAAATAGTCATAATTCTGCTTTGCTGAAAATACAGAATTAAGTTAGACACAATAATTTACACACTCTCACATAATCACCATGTAATCAGTCAAATTATTTAATGTTTTTACCATTTAACAATTACATTGTCTTTTATGTGATATTGTTTTTGCTTTTTATAGTGATTATTAGTGATTGCATTCACTAGAAATATTAAAGTGCATATCCAGTTAAATAATGTAATTTATTTAGATCTAATCCAGGCTACTGGTGAAATCAGGTATTGTGAGGACTAGCAAATATTCACACCAATATTCATTATATTCAGTATCCATATACTAGTTTAATAGTAGCCTTCATTAAAGCTCTAGTCTAGAACATTCATTTCGTCCCGTGTGCTGAACACAGAAATATAAACAATACGTTTGATCGTTTGTGCAGCCACATCTCTCTCACTTGTTTCAGAAACCAACAGGTTGAAAAGACAATAGACGTGTAGGTCATGAATGAATGATTAGGAAAGATTACTTGGAAATATGAAATATTATTACCCTGTCCGTCGCTCAAATGGCTCTCATGTCAGAACTTTTCTTTCCCCTTAAATCACTCGTATAAGCGACGTCCCCGTGTGGAGCTGATGAGTTTTAATTTCTGTTTTCTGTAGAGTTTCCAGTCTCTCTCAGCACCTCCTGAATCTGCAGAAGTAAATGATGATCTCTTCAGTTCTCTCGTCTCTTCTGATGTCCTGAGAGAATCCGTCCGTCAGTTGAGAGACAAACTGGAGGATTTCTGCAAAGAGGAGCTCAAGAAGATCTCAGACAGAGGTAAAGTCCTGGAGATTCATCTGCTCTCAGAAACCAGTCCATCATCATCTCATATCATGGAGAACATCATATTAGAAATATCTTAGGAATGGATGCAGGATTATGAGAATCACACTGTTCATGTCTGTTGATTTCCACAGTCACATTCACCAACATTGATCTCTGGACCAGGAACAACTTCCTACAATGTAAGTCAGTAAGAAAACAAGCAGAAAACTCACTGAGTGTGTTCATGTTCTTCCTGTAGAAGCTGAAAGAAGAGTTTTATAATTGATGATGTAAATGATGATTTGTACAGGATATCTGGTCATCTGTACTGAGACACTGATGATACACTGAACATGAAGAGTTCAGCTGCATGAAAAGATCAAACTGATTCATAATTCCTGATTCTGATGTGTTTTATCTCCATCAGATTCCCATCAGCTCACTCTGGATCTGAACACAGTAAATAAATGCCTCCGTCTGTCTGAGAGCAATAGAGTGATTACTTACACTGACACAGATCAGCCGTATCCTGATCATCCAGACAGATTTAAAGATGTTCCTCAGGTTCTGTGTCGAGAGAGTCTGACTGGACACTGTTACTGGGAGCTGGAGTGGAGTGGACGTGTGTTTATATCAGTGTCATATAAGAGCATCGGCAGGAAGGGACAGAGTAATGAGTGTATGTTTGGATGTAATGATCAGTCCTGGAGTTTGGACTGCTCTCCTTCAAGTTACTCATTCACACACAATAACATACGGACTGATCTCCCTGTAGAGTCCATCAGCAGCAGAATAGGAGTGTTTGTGGATCACAGTGCAGGAACTCTGTCCTTCTACAGCGTCTACAGAAACACAATGAGCCTCATCCACACAGTCCAGACCACATTCACTCAGCCGCTCTATCCTGGGTTTACTGTTTATAAAGAATCATCAGTGAAACTGTGTTGATGAATCAGAATAGACTGATAAGATATTCTACCCATAAAACTTCGAGCTGCATGATAAATCAGTAACAGTGAGATGTTATAGAGTCTCTTCTCTTCATTACATTAATTCTGCAGCTGAAATTCTGTCACTGAAATAACGTGTCTGAATAAATGTGTGTATTAAATCCTCATATAGACAGTAAGATCAGTGTGTGTGTGTGTGTGTAAGAGAGAGAGAGAGAGGGTGGTGTGTGTTGTGGAAGCGAGAGAGAGAGAGAGAGAGTGTAGTGTTTGTGTGTTCTGATGTTGGTAAGAGAGAGAGGAGAGGAGAGTGTGTGTGGTGTGTGTGTGTCCGCCGAGAGAGAGAGAGAGAGGTGTGTGTGTCTGTGTGTGTGTGAGAGAGAGAGAGAGAGAGAGAGAGGTGTGTGGTGTGTGGGTGATGGTAAAGGAGAGAGGGAGAGAGGAGAGAGTGTGTGTGTGTGGGTGGTGTTTTGTTGGGTTCTGTGAGAGAGGAGTCATGCTGAGTGCACTGTATTCTGTTGCCCTTTTATCAGCCTTGATGTTCATTGAGTTTAGTTATAGTATAACACAATCATTTTATTATACTATCAGTTCCATTCAAATGATAACACGTCAATAATAATTTCGTGCCCCGTTCTTGTTCGGTGTGCTTCTGTCTTTTGGTGTCACAGGCCGCTGGTTTTTATTGCATATAAATTTTTTATTATTTGTATTATTTTATTAATTATGATATAATAATAATAATAATAATAGTTTTTGTTAACAATAAATTTACTAAAAGTATTATATTTTGCAGTGAAATATTGCAATAGTAATATATCTTGGTTTGTTTAATAATTTTACTAGTAATAACAATTATTATGTACTAGTTATTATAGTTGATAAATATTTTTTTTTTGCCGAATTGCGCAGCACTACAGACAACCTTTTTAATTGCCATCACACTTTTTATCAGAAAAGTTCAATTGTGTCTTGAGTTGTGAGGGATTTCTGCTCTCTGGAGGGAGTAGGTCGCGTCATTCCACCAACAGGGTACCGTGGGAAAACCATACTGGAGAGTGATTTTGTGCCTCGCGAGGGACCCACAATCCGCCGCTCATTTACCAACCTCAGGCTTCTAGAGGTGATGTAGACGCATAAGTGCAGGGGAAATAGCTTGTAGGAGATGTGAGGAGATTTGGGTCTAGAGGACAAGTGGTAGGGTAACTGCAGAGGATTCATACAATTCATATTGTTGAAATGTTAAGGCTTTGTGAGTTCCCAGCATGCACTGCAGCATGAATAAATGATGCAGTTACTGTTATAGGATTATTGTTTTGCTGTTTGTTGGCTTCATTTAAACTTTTTTTGTTGTTGTTTTGTCATTATTGTTAGTTATTTGTACTGTGATGTAAAGAGCTAATCTTTTTAACAATTGTTGATTGCCACCGTTCTTGAGGTTTGAGTGTCTTGAGGCCTAGAGTATGTTCAACCACTTATATCTGCGTTCTGGATATTTTAGGCTTGTAAGATGTTTTATAAACAAAGACAATGTTGTCTACATGTTAAATTAAGTTATCCATTAAGGTTTCTATAACAATTCATTCAGTCACAGTCATTCGTAAATAAACTGATGATGTATTGATGATGAAGAACTAAACACATAGTGAGAGAACTCAAAAGTCCTTCTGCATCAAGCTGCCTTTTTTTTTTTACATTTTCTCAACTATTTATTTTTTACAGTGCATGGGAAGTCTGAAATTTTACCGACTCGGACCTTGAGTCTCGTTCAGCAAAATGAACAAATCTTTTTTTGAGTCATTTCGTTCATTTCGTTCATTTTAGCAAAATACTTACAAAATACTGTTACTTCCCTAACACTTCTACTACTTACGCAAACGTTGATCACACTACAAACAATAATGCTATGAGAAACAGAAAAGATTAATTAATTGTTTACCTGGGTCTTCAGTCTATGATTAGCTCACCTCAGCTCTAATCTGACAAGTCTTCGGGTTTGAGTCGTTCCTTCATCACAAGACAGCCCCATACGCTTTAACCAATGCATTCTGAGCCGTAAAGAGAATTGATTAGTTAATCTCTCAAGTCTTTTGAATCATTCGTTCTTTTGTCACGTGACGTGACAGCATTGGATAGAGAAATAAGTTAATTTACAAGCTTCCTTACGAACGGGTGCATAGTTATTATTATTATTTTTATCATCATTATTATAATTATTATTTACTCTTACAGTTACGTGATGCGTTTCTGGTCTCAAATTGTAGCTTTTTACTTCTTACAGTTTATAAATGTGTGAATTTCTGTCATTATGGTTCTTTTCCATAACACTGAATGTTGTAACAAAGGAAATAAAGAGTTGGTTGTTATTATTAATTCTCTTTCCGGCTCAGACTGAATTGGTTAAAGCTTATGGGGCTGTCACGTGATGAACGAACGACTCGGAAAAACCCGAAGACTCGAAACAGGTTCAAAATGAACGAATCGTTCAAGAACGACCCAACACTAGTTTTTACAGTGAAGGAGGAGAGAAGATGACTGCTGATGCATGTTGTTTTGTTAGTGAAGTTATTAGCAAAATCATCAGCAGTTAAAATAGTGGCAGAGGAGGACAAAGGAGAGTAATATTTAACATTTATGGTATGACAAATAAAAAAATTAAATTAAGTATAAAATTAAGGTAGAAAAATATACATCAGTATTTTAGATATTAATAAATACCTTCTTCAACTATAACAGACCAATTCACAGGTTCTGATAGATTCAGGGTTTTGTGTGACCTAATACCACATAACATTTCCTTTTAAGAACTATTGCTGTGCTTTTAATGCATTTTTGGTTAATTTACAAGAGTTTTTTTTTTTTGTGTGTGTGTGTCATTTTATTCAGCGTTAAGACTTCAAAATGACTTCTGTATCATTACTTCGTCATTTGTGTTTTCTGATGTCAACATAAAAGTTGCTAGTTAGTTGAAATGCCCATGAAGCCTCGTCCAGCTCATATGCATGATGCAATTTTTATTAGCGCTGGTCTTGTGCTCAGAATAACACGTCTGTCCTTTTAGGTGGTGCAACATTTCTTATTTATGGATCTTTATCCCAGAGTTGGCGGGTTCCGTGGGAAGTGCAATGGCTTTCGTATGTGTGCTGTTTTTTCAGCTTTCTTTTTCGTTTTCTAAATAGATCACGTTAAGCAGGGAGGGGAAGGGGGTACAGTAACTCAGTTGGGAGGGCAAGGCCCATGAGTCGCTCAAAGTACAGTCACAGTACAGTTACTCAAGGCTGAAATCAGTGCAATGAGAGAACGCCTTCAGTGTATGAGTGTGTGTTCAGTAGTTCAGTAGTCACTTCACTGGCTGGAGTAGCAGGTCAGGTGACCCATCAGTGGTGGCTCCTGCCAGCCAGCTGAAGATTAAAAAAATTAATCCGACAGTGTGATCTTGAAGGAACTGTAAATCTGGACACAGTATTCAGTCCTGCAGTACAAGTGTAGTAATTAGATCGGACCACAAAAAGACATGATTTTTTTATATAAGACTAAAACATGACTAGATATGCTATGCCCTTAACCTACACCAACCCTAAACCTACCCCTTACAGAAAACCTTCTTATGTATATACAGTTGTGGTCAAAATTTTACATTCACTTTGCAGTATCTGCAAATGTTAATTATTTCACCAAAATAAGAGGGATCATACAAAATGCAAGTTTTTTTATTTTATTTAATTTAGTACTTACCTGTATAAGATATTTCACATAAAATATGTTTACATATAGTCCACAAGAGAAAATAGTAGTTGAATTTATAAAAATGGCACCGTTTAAAAGTTTACATACGCTTGTTTCGTAATACCGTTTTGTTACCTGGATGAATTACAGCATTTTTTGTTTTGTTTAGTGATAGTTGTTCATGAGTCCCTTGTTTGTCCTGAACATTTAAACTGTCTGCTGTTCTTCAGAAAAATCCTTCAGCTCCCACAAATTCTTTGGTTTACATAATCTTTTGCATATTTGAACCCTTTCCAACAATGATTGTATGATTTTGAGATTCATCTTTTCACACTGAGGACCAAACTGCGGGACTTTACACAAATATTACAGAGGTACAAACGCTCACTGATGCTCCAGAAGGAAACACAACGCGTAAAGCGTTAAAACTTTACAGAATGAAGATACAAGTATACATTTTTCTTATTTTGCCTAAATATATGTTTTAGTACTGCCCTTCAGAAGCTACAGAAGATACTTGCATGTTTCCCAGAAGACAAAATAAGTTAAATTTACCCTGATCTTCAAATTCAAAAAAGTTTTTCGTAAGGATTCAAAAAGGGTCTTTCTTTGAAATCAAAAAAAAATGGTGTTCCCTTGAGCATTCGAACTTTTGTAAATAAATACTATTAGTAAATAGAATGTTTACATTCTATTAAAATTAGTTATATAAGAAGTTTTAACATTCTTATATACAGTATACAGTATGTAAGAATGTTAAAGAATGTTGGGGCAGTCGTATCCTAATGGTTAGAGAGTTGGACTTATAACCCAAAGGTACAGCACTCTCTTCCACCCCATACACGCCTGAGGTGGAGACCATGAGCAAGGCACCGAACCCCCAACTGCTCGCCGGGCGCCGCAACAATATGGCTGTCCACTGCTCTGGGTGTGTGTTCACGGTGTGTGTGTGTGTGTGTGTGTGTGTGTTCACTACTGTGTGTGTGCACTTGGATGGATTAAATGCAGAGCACAAATTCCGAGTATGGGTCAACGAAAGGACCCCAAAAAGTATTTGATTTCTGTTTTCACTACCTTTGTGGGGACATTAGGACCCTACAAAGTAGTATAAACAAGGATGAGTGTGTGTATGAGTGTGAGTATGTGTGTGTGTGTTGAACTAGTTTCCTGTTTCTGTGTTTGAGTGATGTGTGTAAAACAGATTTGTCTGCAAGTCTGTAATGAGGGTTCCTCATTCCTGCTCCTCTAGAACCACATTCATGCTAAAGGTTGGTTTCGACAACTCACTGTTATTAAAGTGTGTGAGTGTTTTCAGTAGTTACCTCACTTGCTGGAGTGGCAGGTCAGCTGACCTATCAGTGGATGGTGGCAGGTTATGTGGCTCCTGCCTGTCAGCTGAAGATTGAACCCATATTCCTTTTAGAAAACCATTAGTGTGATCATTGTAGTGTATCAGTGCATGCAACGTCACTGTGAGTGTATGTTCCTACAAGTTTTCCCCCTTGGCCCACTCCCTGAGAGTCCTGTGTGATCAGCATGTCTGCCAGCGCATTGTATATGGTTGTCATTAAACCCATAACTTCTGGAATTGCAGTCTACATTTGTGTTACATTATAAGAGTCAAAATGGTGTCAGAAGTAAACTACGACTACATGCGCCAGTGAGGTTTGTCTCCATTGGAAAGCCTCCAAGCATATTAACTTGCTGCTAAGCTACATAAACAAACACATTGCATGTGCCATTGCAGAGGAATTCCGTCAACCAGATCCTTTCATTTTCAATGAAAACATTGCGGAGAATTGGCTATATTTGAGCAGGAGTTTGATATCTTTATTGCTGCATGTTTGTGGAGGTAAACCAGATCACAAGCATTCATTCTATTTAACCTCACAGGTCCTGAAGCCATCGAATGTGAACAGTCCTTCGTTTATGCACAGGAGGTGAGAGCTCCCGGTGAGAATGGCAGCATCATTATTACACCAGCTGAGTCCAGGGAAGACCCCGACTGCTTAAATAGAAAGTTCTGTGAAATCTGTGCTCCTCACACCAATGTCATCAATGAACAACAAATTCAATTCAAGATCACAGAAGTCCGGTGAGCTTTTTAAATCTTATATTAGTGACTTGAGGCTAAGAGCAACTTTGGTGCATTACAAGTTGAGCTTATTCATGATCAACTAGTGTTCCGGCCTATTTTAATAGGGAGATGCGAACGAGTGACGTTAACGGGATTCCAGCCACAGCCACAGCCAACATCACCAAAGACACTATACCGTATATAGTTTAAACAATTTATTAAAGAAGAGTGAAATAAATATAAGGAGCATAAACTTCATAGAGGCCCAAGGTCAAAATAACAAACAAAATCAACTAATAAAATAGAATGTAGAAATTGCTTAATTATAAAGAAAAGAAAATTACAAATGAACTTCTCTAACTCCCTAAACAACTGCCATTAAAAAATAAATGGCAGACCCTTCCTATGATCCAGGAATTTTGTTCGTATGTACAAAATAAAGCATGAAGAGAGTCAACAACAAACAGTAACCACGAAACTGTTGGTGATCTGTTGACGGATGTGGAATCTGGAGCTCACCACGCTACAACAGCAAACGCCAAAGTGAGCTTGCCATGTTTTGGTAGCACCACTCTTTTAAAGTAATCCGCTTCAGAATCCACCAATCACATTCCTCGATGAACGGCCAATCCCTGCACACACACTCAAATACACAAAGCACCTGAAAAAGGAGATGAACTTAATCTGTAAGACACTTCATCAGCTGACACATAGGGACAGAGCATGGAGTTGGCTACAACAGCACCAGGATGCTTTGAAGAAGTGCCTAACATTTCCCCCAGTCCTGTCATAATACATAAATATACAAATAGAAAAGGAACTTCTCGTTGTAGTGTTTGCTTGCAGCTACTTCAGTGATCACATCTATGGCAAACCTTTAACCATTGAAACAGATCATCACCAGCCCCGAGTGATAGTCATCAAGCATCCAATACACAGCACCCCTGCCCGACTCCGATGGATGTTGCTTCATCTTCAACGGTACAACATCCACCTCATCTAAAAAAAATAAATAAAAAGGAAAATATTTGTACATGGCAGACACCTTGTCATGAGCTCCACAAACATCCACACAGCCACGGTCAAAGGAGGGACACACCTTTGAGGTAATGCATGTTTGTAACATCCACCATCATGTATGGATGAACATAAACAGCATACAGCAGATGACCCTACTCAACAAATGCTCATCAACATCATCAGACAAGGATGCCCAACTAAGCTACACAGTGTTCCTCCAGCAATGCGGCCATTCCATCTGTACAGAAATGAACTGGTCACTGACAATGGAATTGTGTGTAAAGGCTGCAAGGCCATATCCTAAAAACACTCCAGTCAGAATACACACAAATTGTACACTGGGGTCAAAGTTTAGCTCCAACCCTAATCAAATAAACCTGAATAAGCTAGTCAATGTCTTCAGGCTTACTAAGGTTTCTAGGCAGGTGAGTGGACAGTGACAATGGCTCTCTAGGACCAAACTTGCCTACCCCTGCACCAGGGAGATCCATGCACAGCTCGCAAAGAAAATATTGCATTAGAAGCACAGTTAAGACAAAACTAATAAACCACTGAGCACACTCTCCACAGGGCAAGTTGTGAGGATGTAACCCCCTCAAGGGTATGATAGTGAAGGAAGCCTGCCGGGTACCAAGGTCTTACATCGTCTTGTCTGGAGGAAAGGAGTATAGGAGAAACCGCAGACACCTCCTATTTGTGAAAGAGCCTTTGCCAAATCAGCGTGATGATAATGATCATCAGGCAAACCACGTCCCAAACACTAAATGAACCAGTTTCAGTGATGACTGATGTACCCTTACAAACAGCCTCTGGTCAGTTGATCTCTCAGTCTCACCCACATTTGAGAACAAGTCCCTATGTGACACGGTTTGGGAGTACAGTTAGTCTTAACCCAAAATACAAAGACTAAAAAACTTGACATGCTATTCGTTGTTCATCTGGATTAAACAGACCAGTTTTGTGTTGTGACTGCACAATACACTTAATGCAGGAGTTACTTGATATTGATATTGTTTCAGATTTGATGTACCTTTGCTGTAGGGCTGGATGATAAAATGATAATGATAATTATCACAATATATTTTTTCCTCGATAAAACGATACAAATATTTCGATAAATGTTCGATATAATGTTTATGCACCAAAAGCGGAACGAAACAGCGCTAGTCATTTGAAGCGCGTCACATGGACCATTTATCCACTCAGCTCAAAGTTCAAACGGCAGCACAGCGCGAGCTTACCAGAGCAGATGCGTTTACTCGGTGGCGTGAGCACTAAACAGCGCTGTGAGATCCAGTGTGAAGCATTTGAGCAAGTGGTCGATCTTAAACTGGACACTATGTTCAACAACTCAGAGTGAGAGATAGGATGGAAATGTGAAAATTTAGCAGGACTCGAACGTAAATACCAGACCTTCTGAGATCTGAGATTTAATGCAAGCGATTTTGTTTATGAAGAAGCTGCAAAACTTCTCTGGGCTATGACCAACACCAATCCCAGAAGGAGGATTGAATACAGAATTAATTTAAGGCTGTTGTCCTGCTTCTCAGAACAAAAACTGAACAAGATGGCGCCACTGACAGCCGTCTCAGTGTTTGGGTCTCCAGTGTTTGTACAGTTTTTGTTAGTTTTTCCTGTTTTTAGTTTCTCAAACACAATCAGTTTTACCAGGGATGAACTGCTGAACCTCTGCAGACCCCCACCCACCACAAATCTTCTACCGGAGTTTTTTTTTTTTTTTTTTTTTTTTTTTTTTTTTTTTTTTTTTTTTTTTTTTCTTTTGTTTTTTTTTTTTTTTTTTTGTTTTTTTTTTTTTTGGTTTTTTTTTTTTTGTTTTTTTTGGATTATTCGGACGTTTTTCTAAACATTGTAGTTGGTGGAACAGTGTGGCTGTTCAGATGCTTTAGGACGCGCAGACGGGGGTAGCGAGCCGGCACACTCGTGAAGCTCAGACAGCGCAGATTTCGAACGGCGCTGACTAGCATCCATCTGGCGAATCTCCGCTCTCTACCTATCAAAATGGACGAACTTCTTCTGCTCTCCCGGACAAATAAAGATTTTTCAACCTCTCTGCTGCACTGTGTTTCACAGAAATTAGGCTGTATGAAGCCATACCAGACAGAGAGCTACATCTGCCAAGCTTCCAGCTGTTCAGAGTGTATCACGACGCAGAATCAGTGGGGAAAACGCGTGGCGGTGGGACATGTTTTTACATCAATGTGAGGTGGTGTACAGACATTACAGTGTTAAAGAAGATGTGCTGTTCCAGTCTAGAAGCGCTTTTTATCAACTGTAAGACATTCTTTTCACTGTGGGAGTTTTTCTTGTTCATTCTCATGAGTGTTTACATTCCACCGCAAGCGCACATGAGCTCAGCTTTACAACAACTCGAGAGCTGGCCCGATTTATCAAGCTTCTCAAAGTGCCATTTTAGTCTTAAGTGCTGAGATTAATTAAATTTACTTCTACTTTCAAACATAAGTATAAAGCAAGTTATCAATTTCTTAAAGCTACGAATCACTCTTACTCTCCCAGTTATTTAAGACATACTGAAAAAAATAATAATAAAACCATCACAGAACATTTTAATGGTTTCCACTACAAAGAACCATTACAGTCATTACAAACCATCACATTTTAACCATTAAAACCATAAAAAATTGGTTTTCTGTAGTGTGCTTTGGGACATATTCCATTAGGATTTTTTTTTTTTTTTACAAGCCACCTATAGAAGGCAACCAATTACCAGTAGAGACCAACAGGATCCATTACAGTTTCCAGTAAAACCAATACAAGTCCCATTATAACCAGTAAAACCATTACAAATTTTGTAATGGTGTATATTGTTTTTTTCAGCAGTGGTTTTATAAAAAAAAATTTTATTCGAAATATTCTCAAAATATGTAATGAAATATCTCAATTCTCAAATATGTTTAAGTACGTAAATGCATTTTGCACCTTTATAGATTATGTTAGTTGATCTATAATGGACAATGGGCAAAGTAGCCTAATAGTGTAATTGTCACGGTCACGGTGTGTGGAGGCAGGCAGGACGACGAGGACGACAAGGATTCCAATAATACTTTTAATGTAGACACAATAAGGCAGATTCAGGAAGGTGAGACACACACACTCGGGATAACATTCACAATAACCGACCAACTGGAACACAATGGACAGGAACAGATATAGGGTGGATAATTAGTGGCAGACAGGTGAGCACAATGAGGGTAATTAAATAATGATAGTACGGGCTAAACCAACAAAAGGGGAAGAAACCACAATAAACAGTCCACGGGGGCGTTACATTACTCCCCCCTCCCGGAAGGTGCGTCCTCGCACCATAGAAACAGAAGGAGGGGCGGAGGGGGACTAGGAGGAGGACAAAGCAGTGGATGTGAGATGGTGACAGGGGAAGGCAAAGGGCTGGCAGGCAGACCAGACAGGTGGAGATTCCGGCGGAGGACGGACTTCCAGGAGGAGGATGGCTAACAGAGTCCAAGGAGGTGACGATGGAGGGAGGAGCCAGGGAGATGACAGGAGGGAACCGGAGCAGGAGGAGGAGCCAGGTGGGACCCAGGCCACAGCCATAATAGCGGCCCACGGTGGAGCCGATGGAGGGAGGCGCCATGGAGGAGGAATGTCCACCGACTCCAGGGGGCCGACCAATGGCGGCGGAGCAGGTGGTGGAGGAGCCCGAGGCGGAGAGCCAACGAGCCAGGGGGATGCCGAGGATCCGGGGGGCCAGGGTGGAGCTGAGGGCTCTGGCGACCGAGGCAGAGGCAGAGATCCAGAGATCCGCGGCGGAGCCGGAGCGACTGAGGACCAAGGGGGAGCTAGCGGGAGGAAGGAGCCCAACGGAGCCGGTGGGACAGAGCGACGAGGCGCAGCCAGAGGAGTGGAGTCCAGAGGCGATGGCGAGTCGACGCCCGACCAAGGCGGAGCCGGAGGGATGAGGGAGCCGGGTGGAGCTGGTGGATCGACAGGTGATTGTGGAGGCGAGGGAGCTAGGAGCCGAGGTGGAACCACTAGGTCTACGCGCCGAGGCAGAGTCTGTGCCTCGGAGGTTGGAGGCAGAGGTGAGGGAAACTCCAACCCCGGCGATGCTGGAGGATGGCAGTCCCGCGGAGCTCACAAAAAACGCAAGATGGAGGCCCTGAGGCGATCAGAGGGGCTGCCAACCCAGCTGTGGAGGAGGCCTGGAGCGGGTGGAGTGCTGGCATTTTCAAGTAGCGGTCACTGGATGGCGCTTCTAGTAGCAGGCACTAGATGCGCTCTTCCTGGGCTGGACTGGGGATCAGGAGCTCTTCCTGGGCTGGACTGGGGATCAGGTGCCCTTCCTGGGCTGGATTGGGGATCAGGAGCCCTTCCCGGGCTACACGAAACATCAGGAGCCCTTCCCGGGCTGGACTGGGGATCAGGAGCCATTCCCGGGCTCGACAGGGGATCGAGAGCCATTTCTAGGCTCGACAGGGGATCGGGAGCCATTCCTAGGCTCGACAGGGGATCGGGAGCCATTCCTATGCTCGACAGGGGATCGGGAGCCCTTCAGAGGCTCAACAGGGGATCGGGAGCCATTCAGAGGCTTGACAGGGGATCGGGAGCCAAGCCTGGGCCAAACGGGGATCAGTAGCCCTTCCTGGCTAAACGAAACATCATGAGCCCTCCCGGGCTGAACTGTGGACAGGAGCCATTCCCGGCTCGACAGGGATCGATAGCCTTCCCGGCCTCGCAGGGATCGGAGCCATTCTAGGCTCGACAGGGATCGGGAGCTCTTTCTGAGCTAACTGAGGATTCCCGGGTCTCTCCTCCCGGTTGGTATTTTGAAATTTCCCACCATAGCTGGCCCTTATTTCCCGCCATGAGTCAGCTCCTCCTCAGCCATGAGCGGTGTGCGGAGCTCCTTCCCGCTCACACCATCCACGGCTTGCTCCCTCATGGCTGGCATTGTTGCCGGCTCTCGCACCTGGTCTGACAGTTTGGGCTCTACTTCCAAGGCGATCCTCCGCTCAGTCGCTTGGCTTCGCTCTGGCTCACGGATCGCGGCGGGAAATGGCTCTCCGTCATCGGTGGGCTAAGGGTTATGCTCCGTACCACGGGGAGATGGTGGGCTGGGCTTAGGGTCCAGAGTGGGGCTGGTGTTGCTGTCAGCGATGTCCACGGTTAGCTGGGACGTGCAGGACACCAGCACCCACTCGATGAAAGTGGCGAGGCTCTCTCGAGGACCATCCCCGGACAACTGCACTCGTGTGGTGGTGTTAAGTCCAACTTGATAGAATGTACAGAGGCAGTTGTCCGGGTAGTGCGTGAGGTGAGCCAGGGACAGAAAGTCATTTGTGTGGTCCTCAAGAGAGCGTTCCCCCTGCTCCAGCAGGATGATTTGGAAGGCGGGGTAATCCATAACACGAAAAAATTATAACTGACAAAAACCGGAAAAACAAACGAGGGGAAAGACGCCGCTATACTTTACTTTTGGGTCGGTTATTCTGTCACGGTCACGGTGTGTGGAGGCAGGCAGGACGACGAGGACGACAAGGATTCCAATAATGATATTTAATGTAGACACAACAAGGCAGATTCAGGAAGGTGAGACACACACACTCGGGGTAACATTCACAATAACCGACCAACTGGAACACAATGGACAGGAACTGATATAGGGTAGATAATTAGTGGCAGACAGGTGAGCACAATTAACAATTAGGGTAATTAACTAATGATAGTACGGGCTAAACCAACAAAAGGGGAAGAAACCACAATAAACAGTCCACAGGGGCGTTACAGTAATCTATTAACTTTGCATAAAAATCCGTCTTATTACTTAAGTACCAGATATAGGTGTCATACCATAAAATATTTTTAATACGACTGACTTTGTATTTAATGTGAATTTAATAAAAACATTGTAAGTTACTAATTAGCCTGTAACACTTTCATTGTACAAAAAGAGATCAAAGAACGTTTACATTATCAAATAATATTTTCACTTCAGTCCAGCGAATTCAAGCACTCAAAAACTCCCATAATAATCTCTAAAGCTGTTTACACTGTGAAATTAATATCTTACTTACATTCGTAAATCTTCACTTTGTTGTTTCTGATGAGAGAATTAGCCAGAGAATTCAGTCAGCCAGCGCGCACGGTGACGAAACAGCGTCTTTCAGCCATGACTCATCTGAACGCTTCTGATTGGCCTTTGCATTCATAAGCTCAACAGAATCGTTTGTGATTGGTTATAATGCGCAGTGCTTTAAAAACGCGTGTGTCTCTGGCTCTGTGCCAGCCAACGAATTTTCTGAAGCGATCGCCGCGTTGCATCACTAAAGATAGGCGCCTATATTTTTGACTGATAATAATAATAATCGTCTTGCTGTCGTCAAAGAAATCAGCAACAGGCGATATCTCTGACTATAGTCGATACATACTATCGTCTACCGGCACAGCCCTAAATTGAAGGTTGTGATGACGATCCGTTTCCTTACCTTAATGTATTCTCTTGAAAATTCTTTATTGTCAAATTTGTGTTGAATGTAAACTCCTATTAGGATTTTTAACCATTCAGTGTGAATTTATCTGAGAATATTCTTAAATTAGGAAATCTATTCAGTGATTGGTCCAAAAATCCCGTTTGTGGCACAGCGAAGTGTCGTGAATCAACTCTAAGTCTGACACTTAAGATTTAGTCCTACACGTTGCTTAAATTATGACTGAGATGCTTGATAACTAACTTTTAAGGGCAGCTTTGAGCCAAGAATTTTTTTACACTTAAGTCAATTTTTAGCAGCGTTCTTGAGAGTAATTCTCAGAGGCTTGATAAATACGGGCCCAGATACCAACAGACAAGAATAACACACCCGGACTCTGTTTTACATCCTACGACTTTAATAAAGCAAATCTCTCCATGAACGGTCAATACAGTACAGCACATGACATGTGTCGGAATCCTGTCCTGAACTTCCATCCACTTTTCCACCAGAGGTCACTCATCCATCATATTGGCTCTCTCACTACACAGACTGTTACACATCACCGTGGACTACATTTCCCATGCTCCATTGCAATAATCACAAGCTCACCTGAAACCAATAACACACAGCTGCTACCAATAACACACACTATATAAATCAGTCTCACGCCACCATTCAAGGCCGAGTATTGTTTGTGTTTATCGCTCTCCTAGTGGTAGCACATTATGGAGCCAGTTTTCTGCCCTAGTTTCTAGCCCTTAGTTCCTAGTCATAGTCTTGTCTTGCCCGCTTTCCCGTGTTACCTGATTCTTGCCTGCTTATCTTGGATTAACCCTTTGCCTTTCTTTTTCGGACTGTGTTTGCACCTCGCCTGAACTCTAGCTCGTGTTATTGGATAACCCCTCTGTCAAGCCCTCTGGATATTGTTAGCCACTGATCGACCACGCCTTTTTTGGATTACTCTTCTGTCTTGCCCTTAATATACCTGTTTGCCATTGTCTGACCCATGCCTGTTTCATGATCACACCCTTTAATAAAGCCTTGAATATGGATCCTCATGTCTCACGTCTCATTCGCCCTGTAACATGCCCTACCAGAGACAGTAATATACTGGATCACTGTTACATCACAATAAAGGATGCATATCACTCTGTCCCACGGGCAGCTTTGTGGCTCTCTGATCACTGTTTGGTTCATCTTATGGCCTACAGGCAGAAACTGAAATCAGCTAAACCTGTATTAAGAACTGTAAAAAGATTAACTAATGAAGCAGAGTGGGATTTACAAGCCTGCTTCTACTGCACTGATTGGAATGTTTTTGAAGCTGCTGCAAACGATCTGTGCGAGCTCACAAAGACTGTAAAATCCTATATCAGTTTCTGTGAAGACATGTGCATTCCTACCAGGACCTATTCAACATACAACAACGACAAACCATGGTTCACTGCAAAACTCAGACAGCTCCATCAGGCCAAAGAAGATGCTTACAGGAATGGGGACAGAGTCTTATATAAAATGCACGCTGGAAAAGGAGATCAGAGTGGCAAAGAGGAATTATTCTGGAAAGCTAAGGAACCAATTCTCTTCCAGTGACCCTGCATCAGTGTGGAAAGGTCTGAAAGAGATCACCAATGTAAGGAGTGAAATTATTTCCTTATGAAATTATCTCCTCATGAAACCAAGTGTTAGGAACTCACACAAAACAGATGCCATGCAACAAAACCATAAAACTAATCTGGAGAAGGGATCTCCAAAGAGAGCAAACAACACCTCTCTCCTCGCTCATTTACGACCCCCTTCTCCCCCCCTGCCATCTCTGCCTCTCCTTCTTTTCCCCCAAAAGGTTTCACTCAAAGTTCATTAAGAATATGTATATACCACATATTATGTATTTTGTGAACCTGTTGTTTTCCCCCTTCATGTTTGGTATCATTCTAAAGGTCTCTGTGCGATTGGTAAATTGGTCTCAATTTCACATTAGTAACTTATAATAGAAGTAGAATTGTGTTATGCTGTTATGCCCCATTCTAATAAGAAAAAGGGCTTGACGTGAGTTTGAAGGTAAACAGGAAACCAACCCCAGCGGACAGATCACCACAGACATAAAAGTAAGATCCACAAAGGATTTATTGAAATGGAATAAAATAATTAAATAAAAGAGCCATAGCTTCAGGGGACACCAAGGCCAAACAACAAACAAAATAACTTGCAAATAGAACATAAATAAATGTCCTAGCAAACAAGGTCAAACTAAATGGCAGGACACCCCTACGCTCCTAAAGCACAGGTAGTAACTTAATTAAATTACTTCACAACAGAAATATGAACCATTTACGAAAACAAGTGGCTTGGAATCTGTCGATGGGAGAATTAATCTGGAGCTCCTCACACCAGAAGGCCAACGCCAGAATGAGCTCACCATCTTCCAAGAGCACCGCCCTTTTAAGATGGAGTAACCGCAGGTTCAACCAATCATGTTTCTCTGCAGCAACCAATCCCTGGACAGACATACACAAAAAACACTCCACACAGAAAACACAGATGCCGAAGTCGTAACATCTGCTGAGGAGGGGGTTTGTCCCCCTCAGTGTCTGTGGGAATGTTTATCTATCTCCAGCCAGGTGCGACCCTGGGTCCCGGAGAACCTAACAAACCAAAAGGTCTTTTATGTTTTTACAACTGATTTGAAGATTTCTTTGTATCTGGTCTGAGTATATAAGCGAAGTGGCATTATTGTCATTTGGGATTCTGTAGTCAGAAAACCCCACATCGCACATGTGAGGCTCTGGAGCTTTGCACTAGAACTCACATACTGCTGTGTGTCTCTCTGCTGTCAGGTATGCATTTAGTTTTTTATTCAAAAGTGTAATTGTGTTAAACACAATATGCCCATAAAGCACACTGTATAGTTGTTTGTGCTACTACTGTACATGTGCACTTAGGCTAGTTACATTTGTTCTCTAAAACACACGATTGCTTTCCTGTAAGTGTTCTTTGAAATATTTAGGTAAAAGTTTATAAATGCAATGCATTTTAGACTGTGTGTTTTGTGTTAAATTAGGATAACTGTAACATTTGTGACTATGTTAAATTTGTTTGTCTCCTGCGTGGAACACTTGGCTATTCCCCATATAGCTACAGTATCTATGTACAGGAGCAGGGTTGCCACGCGGCTACAATGTGATTCACAATTGCATTATTCTTTCTAAATTGGTGTAGGGTATCAGACCGAATCAGACAATCTAAGATTTGGTCAAAACATGGTTGAAACATGAGACGAATTCCACAGAGGCCCAAGACAACAGGATGTTCATAAATCAGATCCTGGCCCCAAGCCTGAAGCAACTAGCAGCTTTGAGTAGCTATTTTAAACAAAAGAACACTTATTGACAATTATAAGGAGATTGTCAATTTTGGGGGCAAGTAATCAAGATTAAATGGTCAAAGAGATGACCGCATGACCATCACATGATAGTAACTACAGTCACGAGCGCTTTAGAATTGACATCCCCCACCTCACGACAAAGAACAGACTTTCAGAGATTCCTTACAGACCTCTTAATCTCTGGTCTTCATACATTCACAGAATTACACAGAAACTGCCTTTCCATGCACCTAAATGACACTAAAAAGACTCGAGCAACTAATCATTGCTATATATATAACTCAGATTACGTATTACCTAATGTATCTAATCATGTTTTAATCATTTATTGTGTATGTATTTTTTAATAACTATTGAATAGCTTAAGTGGTCATATTCATGTTTGGTATGTGTGAGTTTGAATATTCATGCTTGAAACGTTTCTTCCAATCACTTCTTTGTCAAATGTATCATATTCTTGTTATAGAAATCATGTCCAAAACTATACTGTGCAAAGAGCGGGAAAAACGCGGACCATGTGACCGATAAAAGAACATTTGATTTATGAATGGGGAGGATGAATATACAACCCCCCGAGCAAACACGGCATCTAATTGGTCAAAACACCATTTGTGGTGTGTTAAACAGCCTGGTTTAAATACTAGAAACACCATCAAACTTTGCTTTTTTGTGTCTAGCTCTCTCGCCCTCTTCCTTCTTGCCTTTTTGAGCCTTGTTGTTTTTCTTTTAAATCATGCTTCTTTAGTTTTGAGCGTGCTCTGGCTTACACGCCATCTCCTCCAAAACCATGAGGAGAAACGCCACCTGGTCTCGTCAAACTTTACTTCTATTTCTATTTCTTTAGTTTGTTTTATTTTCCGTTGAGAGTTTCGTGTTTTGAGTTAAGTTTGCCTAACGCCGCATCTCCGAAAGAGTGCCGTATAAACTTCAACTGCAGACCACAGCTCCGCGTCGCCAGCCAACGCCCAACCACTGGCTTCCCAAGACTGAACCTCCAGCCAATCAGAAAAGCGGGAAACCCCTTTCAGCAGACAAGGAAGGGAACCCCGCACACAAGAAAGCAAGTACCTCCAGATCCTAGCTGACTGGTGCATTTAATATAAATTTTAACCTCATTTAGGAACTCAATGCGAGGGTTATTAAGGGATTATTGTTGTTTCAGATCTAGCAATTGCACATATTGCTGTAAACTTGGGATTTCACATTTTCATTCTCTTAAACTAATTATTTCCTCACTTTCTCTCTTTCTGCAACTTGTGTGAATGCGTGTGTTAGATTAGTTTATATGTCTTAGATTTATCCAATAAAGCCTTATTTATATTGAAAAGAGAAGTATCTCGTGTTTTGTGCTTACAAGTTAATGTCTTAAACTGCTGATCTTGTTACTGTGTTAATTAATAGTTTTTTCACTATATTTTGGATATAAATATTGCAGAATTTGTTATACGGCTCGTTCACTGAATCGCTGGGCGTCTCAGTGATCAGCCGTAAAACTGTGATTCTGTCCTAATTCCCTTACATATTAATGGTGGAGTTCCCTTTAAAATCTTAAATGATTCCCTTTGAGCTAAATTATGGCCTTTCCCTTACTTGGCTTCTAATTGTTTCATTATGTAATTGGCATGATACAATTTGACCGGATTATAATAAATTGTTATATTTGATTTATTCTGATCTCTTCTGAAATCATGATTTATTTCTAATAGATTACAATTTAGTCTACATTTACCAAATCTGCGCCTCACAGACATACTTCAGTACCAATGAGGGTGGCAGGGGACCTCATTAGGATCTCGATTGTCTGTTTGTCACTGGCTTAACAAGTTACAGTTTTTGTGATTATAGAGAAAAAGTACACTTTTTGTTATGTGCTAGCAGGGTGCAGCCTACTTAAAGGTATTTAATCACCCTGTATCCTCTGAGTAAGTACAGAACTGGCGAGTTTGTGCTGTGCGTTCACTGTTGGCCAAGTGAACTTCTAAGCGACACTGGGTCGTTAATGAACGAATAATCGAAAGTATGGGATTTCCAGAATAATCAAATATCTAAATTAATATACAATCGATATCTGTGATCAGTTTTTAATTAGAAACATTGCCTAAATTTAATGATCACTTGAAATTGGAGTCAGATTGAACATGGAGCTAGACTAAAATTGAAACTAAGTCCTGATAAATTCAAAAGTGCAAGTAAAAGACCGAATATTCATTAAACCTTTGACCAGGCCGCTGGATTCTGCTTTTTTGGGCCGGCGGATGGATTCTTACACCAACTACAAGACTCCATCCCCCAGTACTGTGGAGAATCAACAACTGGCAGATGATCTGAATGAGTTTTATTGCAGGTTTGAAAAAACACCATTAACAATAACATTGCCCCCCCTCTCCCCCACTCTTGCACTTCAGATCAGTGTAGATGATGTGCGACAGATCTTCCGGAAGCAGAAGAGGAAAAAAGCACCAGACCCAGATTGTGTTACACCAGCCTGTCTGAAATCCTATGCTGACCAGCTGGCCCCCATCTTCACTCAGATCTTTAACAGATCACCGGAGCTGTGCGAAGTCCCTTCCTGCTTCAAAAGCTCCACCATCATCCCCATCCTAATGAAACCCAAGATAATGGGACTTAATGACCTGTGGCTCTAACATCCAGAGAGGAACCGTCAGGGCCCTCTAGGCCCTCAGAGAGGGCCTAAACTATTAAAACTATATTTACCATTTTTAAATAAACTTATTGAAATGCTAAACTTTTTAAAATTATTTTAATAAAAAGTCATCATTTAAAATTTTATTTAAACAATTCATAATTTGACAGCCATCATCTAAATAAAAAGAATTCAGTGAATTCACTATTCAGTGAGTGCATTAATTGAACGACGCCCATTTTCTCCATATTTGAATGTTTCTGCCTAGCGTTCGTGGCTCTGTGATTGGTGGTCCAGCTGTGAAATTACAGTGGGCCAAGCAATAGTAAATCAATGGGAGCGTAATTTCAACTGACAGAAAAACTGACCAATCACATCTTTCCTCTAAATGGGCAGGCCTTGTTATCACTAACCTTATGACAAGTTCCGCCCGCGGTGGGGATCTCTCGGAAAAAATTATATATACACTGATAAACTAACTAGCTAACTAACTATTCATGTCACGATGGAAGCCGAAAAAAAATGTAAGTGAGGACATTTACTGGGCCGTTGTGCCAATAATAATATTATTTATTATAAAGCCTGCTTGTTTGTCATGAAGTGTCTGTTGCTAATTTATTCTGCTGTGAGCGCTGTCATGGTTTATTGTTTTACATTAAACACATTACATTTGTTGGTTTTGTGTGATGGGAGGGAGTGTATTTTCATTTGACATAAATTTAGCTGTTTTATTTTGGTGATAATAGTCACTTGTGCTGCGCTGTCTTGTTGCATTTCAGAAAGGCGGTTGCACACTGGATGAGGAGCGCAGCACCGTGCTGTGGGCTGGACATAGGAACTAGAGCCCTTTCTGTGCTACACTCGGGGATTGGAGCCTTCTCTGGGCTAAACTCTGGGACTGGAGCCCTCCCTGGGCTAAACTCGGAGACAGGAGCCCTCACTGGGCTAAACTCGGGGACAGGAGCCCTCACTGGGCTAAACTCAGGGACAGAAACTCGGGGACAGGAGCCCTCACTGGGCTAAACTCGGGGACAGGAGCCCTCACTGGGCTAAACTCGGGGACAGGAGCCCTCACTGGGCTAAACTCGGGAACAGGAGCCCTCCCTGGGCTCAACTGGGGGGGCTGGAGCCGACACTGGAGCGAGCTCTAGGGCTGGAGACGACCGCCTTAGAGTCCTCTTTTGGTTCGGGGTTAAAGGCGTGGTTGGCGGGCTTGAGTGAGCCGCGGCCGACAGGCTTCACTGAGGAACCGCCGCAGGGCTTGAGAATGCCGTGGCTTTCTCTGTGTCACGATTCACTGGGAGGAAGGAACGAGGAGACGCAAGAGAATACTTCGATTGAGACTTTACTCCAACAAGCAAGGGTATATCAACACAGGAACTCAAGGATGACATTTAACAGCCGACGCTAGACACAGGGAAACACAGGGCTTAAGTAGACAAGGAAACTAATGAGGGAACACCTGGAATTAATGAACATGACGACATGAGGGAAAATACAGCTGGAACCAAATTAAAACAATGAAGACAGGAACAGGAAACAAGACCAAAAAAAGAAAACAGGAACTAAGACAGGGGTAAAACAAGGAAACACATGTCCACAACACTGACAATATGTGAAGCACGGACTTTATTAGAGCCACAAAATGACACTGGGAGACAGGTATGGCTGAGGAATGGGGTTTGGCCGAGGAAATGTTTTCAGTCAAAAGATGACTACTAAAAGATTAAAGATCTAAAGATTAACCCCTGACTACTACAACAATTATTACAACTTTTGTTTAAAAGAGTAATCACACAATACGTTATTTCTTCCATGTTTTAATTTTAATTGTAAACCCATTAAATAAAGAGTTTGCCGAAAAATAAAGAGTTTAATTCTTTAAAATAAAGAGTTTATTGTGGTAGTACTACACTCAACCAACACCAGGGAAGGCAGTTTTTGTCAGAGCCCTTGTTATTCTTAATTATGACATTAATTTTAATTTTTACACAAGACATATATATCGGTTCAAAATATCGGTTATCGGTCTACTTGATCTGTAATAATCGGTATCGGCATCTGCCTCGAAAAACACATATGTCACGCACCACTGAAGCACGGGAAACAGGATGAGGGTTCACTGGACTTTATTGAAGGGAAACACTCAGGGAAAACACAGGTAAGTTCATATGACGCGAATGTCCAGTATTAGAGAGACTTATCTCAAATGCTCGAGTCTGTGTGTGCTTCCGGGTGGATAGGAATCGAGGGCAGATGACCAGCGACTGACGAAGACGATCGGATAACAGGAAACCAGGAGTCGGGTAAGTCTTACACTGCTAGCGATAGACGAGACCAGACGGCTTGGTGTTTGTGAGTGTGGGTTTATAAGCATCCCTTAATTGGGCAGAGGCAGGTGCAAGGAGTCAATACTCCGGTGAGCTGGAACGGGAAGGTGGGGCTGTAGGGTCTGACGCTGGTGGAATGGCTGGATCCGTGACAACATATCGGTCGACCCCTACACCACCACTAGTATACAGTTTTTAACACACTACTCATGTTAGATTCAAATTTGCACATAGCATAACTGTACATACCATCGATTGTCTATTTTGTATATTGTTTTTTTTCTGTTTTGTACATTGGGTCCCCCCCCCCCCTATTTGTATATTATTCCTTTTATTCTCTGTGTCTTGTCTTGTCACTGTCATTCTGTTGCACTGTGGAGCTTCTGTCACTAAATCAAATTCCTCATATGTGCAAGCATACCTGGCAATAAAGCTCATTCTGATTCTGATTCTCTGTGACTCGTGTTCTTTAAGTTTTTGTCTGAGACGGACATCTAATAACATTTATAATTATTGATATTCTATTATTTTTTTATTATTATCATAAGGATTCTCCATTCCTAGTCCAGGAGAGTCACTTTCCCACAGAGTTTAGTTTGATCTCTACTTAAACGCACCTGAATCAACTAGTCAAGTTATTTGCGTTCACTTGTCGGGTGTCAAAACTAAACTAGGCACGAATGTGTTTCTAAAGAAGCAGGAATGAGGAACCTGCTTTACAGACTCCCAAAGTGAATGTTTTACACGCGTCACTCAAACACAATACCAAAATCACGAGTTCAGGGAAAGAGAAAGAGTGTAGTTGAGCTGTTGTGTGTTTGAGTCTCTGCATTCAAGCAGTAAAATGGCAGAAGCCAGATTTTCTCAGGATGAGTTGATGTGTTCAGTGTGTCTGGATCTCCTGAAAGATCCAGTGACCATCCAGTGTGGACACAGTTACTGTAAGAGCTGTATTACAGGCTGCTGGGATCAGGAGGATCAGAAGAGAGTCTACAGCTGCCCTCAGTGCAGACAGACCTTCAGTCCAAGACCTGCTTTAGCTAAAAACACCATGCTGACTGAACTGGTGGAGAAACTGAAGAAGACCAAACTTCCTGCTGACTGTGACGCTGGAGCTGGAGATGTGCAGTGTGACGTCTGTACTGGAAGAAAATACAAAGCCGTCAAGTCCTGTCTGGTGTGTCTGGAATCTTACTGTCAAACTCATGTTGACCATCATGAACAGTTTCATTCACGTAAAGCACACAAATTGATCGATGCCACTGGACGACTGCAGGAGATTATCTGCCAGAAACATGAGAAGCTCCTTGAGGTTTTCTGTCGCACTGACCAGAAATGTATATGTGTGCTGTGTACGGTTAATGAACATAAAAACCACAACACTGTATCAGCTGCAGCACAGAGGACAAAGAAACAGGTATTTAAAACTAGCGATCAAGTTAATACTCAGCATAGTGATCCAGTAATCTGTTTGTTTTCTGTGTAGAGCCACAGAATAATGATGCAGAAAACAGAAACACTTTCAATTTGAAGCTCTACGTCTGTGCCATTTTCACTTTTATAATACTTACACTTGTAGTGTGAAACAGGCCTTAATCTTTATGTTCATTCATGTACGAGGGTAGTAAACATCACTTTTGGAGTTTGAACCTACAGCCTTTATCATTTTCACATTTACTGGATTCATCTGCTCACATGATGATTTAGTGCCAGTAGTTTTCTGTGACATTTACTGTCATTCGTTGGTCCTGCAGAAGCAGCTGAAGGAGATGCAGAAGACATTCCAGCAGAGAATCCAGCAGAAAGAGAAAGATCTTCAGCAGCTGAGAGAGGCTGTGGAGTCTCATAAGGTGAGTCTGGAGAAGAAGAGAAGTTTGTCTCAGTCTCAGTTCAGACTCACTGAAGCCTGAATCACTGTGTGTCCTAACAGCGCTCTGCACAGACAGCAGTGGAGGACAGTGAGCAGAGTATCTGTACTGAGCTCATCCGCTCCATTAAGAGAAGCCACTCTGAGCTGATACGGCTGATCAGAGATCAGGATGCTCCCCCCCCACCCCCCACCCCCCCCGCAGTGAGTCGAGCTGAAGGACAGCTGGAGCGACTGGAGCAGGAGATCAATGATCTTGAGGAGGAGAGACGCTGAGCTGGAGCAGCTTTCACACACACAGGATCACATCCAGTTCCTGCAGGTAACAGAGATCTAGAAGAACAGGATCATGGTGGACTTGAGCAGATCCTGCTGTGACAGAGAAACATTTCATGAGTGTTTTATTATATAATCATCAGTCAGACTCTCATCTGATCATCTTCTTCTGAAATAGATGCCACTTACAAATAGCTTTCAGCTCTGGAAATCTCTTAGGAATCATTTCTCTGAGCTCTTTCTTCTTACTTGAAAATATAAAACATTATTACCCTGTCTGTCATTCAAACGGCTCTCATGTCAGAACTTTTCTTTCTCTTTAAATAATTTATATAAGCGGCATCCCCGTTTGGAGCTGATGAGTTTTGATTTCTGTTTTCTGTAGATTTTCCAGTCTCTCTCAGCACCTCCTGAATCTACAGACGTAAATGATGATCTCTTCAGTTCTCTCGTCTCTTTTGATGTCCTGAGAGAATCTGTCCATCAGCTGGGAGACAAACTGGAGGATTTCTGCAAAGAGCAGCTCAATAAGATCTCAGACAGAGGTAAAGTTCTGGAGATTCATCTGCTCTCAGAAACCAGTCCATCATCAGCTCATATCATGGAGAACATCATATTAGAAATGTCTTAGGAATAGATGCTGGATCATGAGAATCACACTGTTCATGTCTGTTGATTTCCACAGTCACATTCACCAACATTGTTCCCAGAACCAGGAACGACTTCCTACAATGTAAGTCAGTAAGAAAACAAGCAGAAAACTCACTGAGTGTGTTCATGTTCTTCCTGTAGAAGCTGAAAGAAGAGTTTTATAATTGATGATGTAAATGATGATTTGCACAGGATATCTGTTCATCTGTACTGAGACACTGATGATACAATGAACATGAAGAGTTCAGCTGCATGAAAAGATCAAACTGATTCATAATTCCTGATTCTGATGTGTTTTTATCTCCATCAGATTCCCATCAGTTCACTCTGGATCTGAACACAGCACATAAACACCTCCGTCTGTCTGACAGCAACAGAGTGATTTCTTACACTGGCACAGATCAGTTGTATCCTGATCATCCAGCCAGATTTGAGTGTTTTCTTCAGGTGCTGTGTAGAGAGAGTGTGTGTGGACGCTGTTACTGGGAGCTGGAGTGGAGTGGGAAATATGGTGTGCGTATAACAGTGTCATATAAGAGCATCAGCAGGAAAGGATNCTCTGTCTGTCTGAGATCAACAGAGTGATTACTAACACTGGCACAGATCACCAGTATCCTGATCATCCAGACAGATTTGATGAGTGGTCACAGGTGTTGTGTAGAGAGAGTGTGAGTGGACACTGTTACTGGGAGCTGCAGTGGAGTGGAGATGTATATATATCAGTGTCATATAAGAGCATCACGAGGAAGGGACGGGGAAAGAAGAGCGAGTTTGGATATAATAATCAGTCCTGGAGTTTGTTCTGCTCTCCCTCCAGATACTCATTCTGGCACAATAACATACAGACTGCTCTCCCTGTGAAGTCCATCAGCAGTAGAATAGGAGTGTTTGTGGATCACAGTGCAGGAACTCTGTCCTTCTACAGCGTCTCAGACACAATGAGCCTCATCCACAGAGTCCAGACCACATTCACTCAGCCGCTCTATCCTGGGTTTTGGGTTTGTATTGGATCATCAGTGAAGCTGTGTTGATGGATCTGAATAGACTGACATTCTACTTATAATGTAGAGAGATTCTACTTATAATGCTTTGAGCTGCATGATGAATCAGTAACAGTGATATGTTATAGAGTCTCTTCTTTTCTCTTGATGACATTAATACTGCAGCTGAACTTCAGTCAGTGAAATAACATGTCAGAATAAATGTGTAATAAATCCTCATATTCACTTTTTTCTTCACCGCAGAAGCAAGCCTATGAGCGAGACTTCCGGGTCATTAACCGCTATAAATAATGACAAGAATAACAACGTGCAGTAAACTGTAAAACTGTTTGCACTACAAAACCAGTGTGTTCATAATTAAGATAATAGATTAAAATAATATGCTAAGACACACCAATTTTCAATATCAAGCCGCAAAACTAACTGTTTTATACAGCTAAAAATAGCTGGAAGCGGATGAGACCGGAAGCTAGACCCATAGAATTTATGGCAAGAAAAAGGTGGATAGGCAGTAAGATCTGTGTGTGTGTGTGTGTGTGTGTGTGTGAGTGTGAGTGTGATTCGGTGACTCTGTGTTTCTGTGCTTTTCTCTGTTTGTGTTGATTGAAATCAGTCATTTAGTTTTTAATATAGAGTCACATCAGTTATTTTTATTATTACTATCAAAATTACTTTTTTTAGTTCAAATGATCACACAGAGTCAATAATTAATTTTCATTATGAAGCTCCAGCACTTTTCAGTGTTTTGTGTTCTTCTATCTTCCGGCGTCACGAACCGCTGTTTTTATTGTCACACATCTAGCTTATCCTCAGAATTCATTTTTAGTTTTAGGTTACAGCTTGTTAATAGTTTGTATTACAGTTTTTCTTGAATATTAACACACTTTAACTGATTAATTTGGACCAAATTCCCAAACCCTAAATTCTCAAAACTTTTAACACATTTCACATGTTTGCACACACGTTCCAATTTGCTCAGTGTTTTCTGCAAAACTCTACAATAGGTCTTGTTCAGACGGTCAGTAATAAATATGATTAGGAATGTGTGTGTCCGATTGGACTGTCCACACTGTGCATAGTAAGTGTTCTGATCCGATTTGTGTGTCCCGTGGCACTCTTTCATTTTGCTGACAATCAGACACAGTTTTAAAATGACCGTGTGTAAAAATATCATCCCTGTGTAACTCTAGAGATTGTGTGGTTTCTGGTTCTCTGTGCTGCTTTACTCTCTTCAGATGAGTATTTCTGATCTAATGGCATCTTCAGCTGACAGTTTTCATATGATGCTGCTGAGACCGAATATTATATTAAACACAAACTTTTGTGAATGTGTTTACTGTGAGGCTCACACATCTTCACATTGTGTTTTAAGACTGTTGTGATTGTTTGGGACACTGGTTTAATGCTTGTTTAAAGTCGGCATTAAATTTTCTTAATACATTTTACGGATGATTATTTTATTTTCATTTATTTTAATTTTCACAACTGACTTTGCAGACAAATAACTTAATTTTTCAGAGTGAATATGTGAGTGTAACTCATCAAAAGAGGCTGATTGTTACATTTTATTTATGCATTTGGCAGACACATTTATCCAAAGCAACTTACATTGCATTCAGTGTATGTATTTCTTGATCCCTGCATTCTCCAGGAATCGAACCCACGACTTCAGCATTGCTAGTGCCATGTTTGAGCTACAGGAATACATGCCTATTGTTTCCTCTGATGGAGGTGTGTTGCGGTGAAGGAAAGAGCAGTGTGTGTGGGAGTGGTGTTGTTTTGGTCAGAGTGTTTAATGGTCACCTGGTTAAGCAGCTGAGTGCCTCTATTTGTGTCTCATTATTTTACGGTAAACGCGGCTCTTTTCTGCCATGGTAACATCAACGGTGAGTCTCACACACACACACACACACTTAGAGCTCAACAGGTGAGACAGTAACACCTGGAGATTCGAAAGAGAGATGAAAGAGAGATAAATAAGTGCACTAAAAGAGACAGAGATTTGCTTGTTTTCTTCAGTTCTTTATGGTTTTGTTTAAAGGGGTTCAGAGAAAATCCACTCATCTTTCACAAATCCTCATTCCAAAGGGTTTAATGCTTGCGCAATAGAAGAATAGCATTCTGTAAGCCTACCTTTAAAACAAAGTACATTTGAGTAATTTTTTATTATATTTGTAGGTATTTTGAGTAATTTCTCCTGCTTCCCTCTCACAACGCACAAACTCGAAGCACCGTATGATTTTACCTGCTACGATAAATGCAACAGAAGAAAGGGGTCAGAAGAAATGGGACCCTGTAATCTGCCTAAATCTGTACCTGTGGGATAGCGGATGGGAAGAAAAATTTAGCAGGAACAGAAAAAAAACGTAAAAGTTGCTGGCAGGAGCGGGAAAAAATATAACTTGGTTTAATAGGAGCGGAACTGAATCTTGCATGAACGGGACTGAATTTATTTATTTATTTAAAGGACAACACACGTTAATCAACATTTCTGTAAATGTGCCAGTGTTAGCCAGCCGGGTAATTTTCAACTGCAGTCCTTTGGCAGCATGTTTCAGAACCCTTTAAAATATCAAGAAGAATAAACAAAAAACAACAAGACATCAGTACACACTAACTGTTATCCATGTGTTTAGTGCTGTTTTATGTTTGGTAATTGAAAGAGTTTCTGGTAAGTCGGCTAGTATTGTGGTTACCACTGCGCAAATCCCAAGAAATCTTACAGAATCTTAAGAAATATGAATAAGATATATAAGTTAATGTGAAGTTAATTTGAAATGAATTAGATAATATATTATTATTCGTTATAACAACTTAATATTTTTGAGTAGAATAACTGATGCTTCAAGAGACCTCCTGCAAAGCTCCTGAGAAACTCTGCTCAAGTGCACCGAGGTCAAAAGCTACTTTAAACACACAGGATGCTCACACCAAATGTTGATATAATTTAGTTAATAAAAGTTAATTAAAAAATAAAAGCTATTTATGCCATTATTTTTGAAAGCATCCTCACTTTACAGCATTTTTGTGCCTAAAACTTTTAACAGCAGTGGTGAAATTTTACTTGTCAGATTCAGTGACAG
Organism: Sinocyclocheilus anophthalmus; assembly: GCA_018155175.1. NCBI lineage: Eukaryota > Metazoa > Chordata > Actinopteri > Cypriniformes > Cyprinidae > Sinocyclocheilus > Sinocyclocheilus anophthalmus. Next base: position 11,603 of record JADLZN010008889.1, on the reverse strand, counting down.
CCAACTGCAACATTATTGAGTAATTACATTAACTAGTAATAAGAATAGAGATAAGATCTACATTTATCAGAAAATCAGAATATGTTATACAAGCGCTAATCATCTCATAAGGAAACCATTCTTAGTAGTAGACTAACACATTAGCAGACAACAGCAGCAGCATTAATGTTTCATTTCTTTTCTATATAAGCATTTAGATGCTCGTGAAAATATCTAGCTTGTTTTCTTTTTAGTCTTAAGACATGAAACATCTTTTCCAGCACTGCTCAGGCTTCAGCGTCTGATCTAACGTGTGTGCTCCCGCACGAACATTTGCTGAACAGCGACCCCTGCTCACAGTTTTCGCTAGGTCACCGATTTCGGCACAACACCAGTATTCAGGAGCAGCGAGGAGAAGATGTCTGGAAGATTCTATTCGATTTGTTCAGTAAAGTTTTTCCTCAGATAGCAGACCAGCTTCTCTAAATGCTTGACGTCACCCATAGACTGGGTCCTCGCTCTGAGGGAGCTCGCTCAAGCCGCTGCATTATCATACAATTTCTTTCACGCAAAGTCTGAGATCAAATCTGGAAGGATGTCAGAACCGCAACCGTTCTCAAAGAAAAGAAAATCAGGATTTTTGAAGACCTGACGCAAAGCACCAAAGACGCCAGGCACAATCTTTGGCCCCTTGTCGAACAAGCGAGAAAGCAGGGGAAGAGAGCAGGCTTCAGAGGGGAATAGAATCTAAAATTATAATAATCCGAAAGCAATGAAAACTGTATCTCTTTATTCATCATTTGTGTCCTTTTGAGATGTAAATTTATTACTTTGTTGTTGTTTTTTTTTGTTAGCCTGGCAACACATCTGTTTGTATATATATTCTTGTATTTTTTTTTATTTTCTTTCTGTGTGTCTGTGCTTTTTTGCTTTAATGTTCATACCGTTTAATAAAATCTAAAAAAACAAAAAAAAAAAAAATCTGATCTTCCGATCTGAAAAATTGGCGAACCTGCTCCCAGGCTGCGTTCCACTCCACATTTAGGGTGCGTCTCAATCAGCTCCCTAGCTTGTGAATCAGCATATCTGTCTCAATTCAGTCGGGGAGGAAGGAACGAGGAGTTCTTGAATAACACAGTCTTTAATAATCCGCAGTAGAGACAGGAAACAAGTAGACCAGACAAACAAGAACTGAAAGGACTAGGGCTTTTAAAGGCAGGATAGAGACACACCTGGAATCAAATTAACACAATCAACATAAGGAAGAAATTGGGTCACAGGGGCAAAAACACACACAGATAAGTCCATAATCAGGACCCAGGCCACAGCCATGATGGTGACCCATGGTGGAGCCGACGGAGGGAGGAACCATGGAGGAGGAATGGCCGCCGACTACAGGGGGCCGACCAACAGCGGCAGAGCAGGTGGTGGAGGAGCCCAAGGCGGAGACGGAGAGCAGATGAGCCAGGGTGACGGGGAGGATTCAGAGGTCCTAGGCGGAGCAGATGGCACCGGCTAAAGACATGGAGATGTGGATCCGGGAGGCCACGGTGGAACCAGAGGACTGAGGTGGAGCCGAGGGGATGAAGGAGCCTGACAGAGCCGGAGGGACAAAAAACGGAGTAAAAAGAGAAACAAAACGGAGGTACAAAGGAGGTAACTGTATGTGGTCGGCTCTTCGTCACAATCACTGGGGAGAAAGGAAAGAGGACAAACAAGGAGTTCTTGAATACACACAGTCTTTAATATTCCACAGGAAAACCGAGGACAATCAACAAGTAGACCCGACAAACAAGTACTGAAAGGACTAGGGCTTTTAAAGGCAGGATAATTGGCGAAGAACGAGACACACCTGGAATCAAATGAACACAATCAACATGAGGAAGAAACTGGGTCACAGGGGCAAAAACACACAAAGATAAATCCATAATCCTGACAATATCGTGTACATGCATCTGGGCACTGCCGCTGTCGCCTCTGGCTTGCTTAGTTGGGACATTCATATCAGCAATATACGTGACTGATTGCCAAAGATTTAACTATTAAACGAAACGCGATGCTTGGATGTTGACATCACTGAATTCAATAATGAACTGCCTTTAACTGCTCTCACATTGTCTGTTCTCTTCCTGTAGAGACATTAATCCTGACAACATCCTGCTGACGGCGGACGGTCACGTGTGATTGGCTGATTTTAGCTCCTGTCTCCGGCTGGAGGATGATGGACTGCTGATGTTTGCGCTAGCGGTGAGCTAAAGGAGCTGAAGCCCTGAATGTTTTATTACTATGCCCTGTAAGCATCATCACTGAGTTTTAATGCACATTAAAATAATTTCTATTAGAACCACAGGTTTGCTCTCTGCACATCCAACAGTGTCTACTTACATGTAGATACTTACATGCTTACATGTGTTCACTCCAGACAAGAACCGTCACTGAGGCTCTACTTCTTACCGACATGTAAACTGACCAACCATCTGTAAAAACTTACAGCAGCTGCTTCAGGAATCTGTAACTTACTGTAGAACTTATTGCTATAATACAGGTCTGTGACAGACTTTTCTTCGTGTCAGTGCAACAATTCAATAAACAAGAAATAAATGTTAAGTGACTTAAATTGTTGAGACAATATTTTCTTTTTGCTCTATTTCGCTAAAGAAAATGGTTCAACAAAGCCATGTTGTGTGACTCTGCAGCAACACAGCACTGTTTCCATTACTGCATTGAATTTTGCGTGTTCACAATCAGGGTACCAATATCTTATTGCAACTTTTTATCTGACAGTTCGGACTTCTCACAATTGCACAATTGGGTTTTAGCTTCCAATTATGAGTTTATTTACGTGATTTGTATCCTTATTTTGACGAAAATAAACAGGTTTTTGGTAAAGTTTTTATCTTTTTGAATACATTTTAGTCTCGTCTTATTTCGTAAACGAAACTGCATGTTGATACAGTCTTAGTTATTGTTTATTGACCTTATTGTCTTCTCGTCTTAGTCAAGGGAAAAAAGCTCGTCAACAAACATTTTCCGTCATAGTCTTCGTTAATGAAATTAACACTAGCCCTGACAAAATCAAGCTTCCACACTCTAAAAATGTTGCTCATATTAAAAATTAAAAAATGCTACCTTTAAAATCTTACATTACCTTAATATTTATCGAAATATTTTAATATTAAAAATAAATGTAAGGCTTATACAAAAAAATGATGTAGAAACAGTTTTCACTCAGAAATTGAAAGTAAATTTCACGATTAATTACAAAGAAACGTCAAGTAACGTTGAATTATACATGACATTTTGATGTAGAAAAACTGAAATAGTATTTTATTTTAAAATATACTGTTTTATTTACAACTTCAAAAAAGTACTTTTTTACAGTGAACATTTACTGTATAATACTGTACATGTTTTTTTAAGTAAAGTGTATGAATGACCATTTCAACAGAATTTACAGTAAAAACCAATCCCTCAGAGATGCATCACATTTTAAACTGTGAGTGACTGGCGATGCTTATGTAGGAGTTCTTGATGAGCTGGTGCAGCTGATCAGAATTCAGGTGATTGTGACAGAAAATATTATGTTTTCTGTGTTAACTGCATTATTTTAGTGTCTTGCGTGTTTTTTGATGGAGTGCACTGAAATGCCGCTCCGTATTGCACTGTAAAGTTATTTTTTTTAATTGTTTGTAAAACAAAGATTATTTGAAGTATATTTTACAAGAAAATAACATTTTTAATTTTTCATTCAAACATTTACTTGCTTTTCCTTTGTAAATATCTGTGAAATTGATGAGCAATTTCTGAGTGAAAATAGTTTCAAAGTAAATCCATTGTGTCTGAAATGTTATCGCCATATTTTTACAGTGAATTTGTGGCATCCACAGCTAGCAGATTTTGTCAACTGTAACATACTGTAAATACAGTGGATTATTTTTACAGTGCATGATGGTAAAGCTGTGAGCAGAGTATTTTTAACACTTGACACATGAGACAGATTCTGCACACCTATCAGACCGCAGGAATATGAAGGTGTTACAGTACGAGAGAATGAGCACGTCTGGAATCTGAAACAGTGAGTTTTTGTGCTGACTGTGTTTCTCTGCCACTAAAAGGAATACATGCTATTAGAGAAACTCAATCCTCCAGCATTAAAACAGCAGATCTTCTTTTTCTTCTTCTTGGTGTTTAATGGCGGATGGCATACAACGTTTAGGTGCATTACCGCCACCTACTGATTAGGAGTGTGGATCAGGACCGTACTCTTCACTAAATTCTATTATATAATCCTTTATAGTGTCCTTTAAATAACGCATTAAAAATTGAAAGTTTTAGTGTTTAGTTTTATTCCCCAAAATGTTCATCAAATTAAGTTTTTCTTTATTTTCCTTGAGGACATCAATCTGTATCTTTCTTTCCTTTCCGTATCTTGAACACTTCATTATAACATGCTTTACATTTTCCTCCATAATACAATATTCACATTTTCCAGTTTCATGTCTCCTCATTCTCTTTAAACTGCTATTAAGAGCAGTATGGCCAAATCTAAGCCTTGAGATGATGGTTTGCTCACGTCTATTTATTTCTGTTACTCTGTACTTACCAACACTTCTTTGAATGCTATAAAACCATCTCCCTGCTCTTTCTTCTTCCCAATATTTCTGCCATCTATTCTTCACATGTTGCTTGATTAAACATTTCATTTCACTCTTACCATACTTTATCTGCATATCTATGTCTACTTTCTTTGTTGCTTCCTTTGCATATTCGTCTGCTGACTCATTCCCTTTTACTCCCACATGCGCTGGTACCCAACAGAAAGCTACAATAATTCCCACCATCTGAATCTGACTTTCAGCTCTGCTCTCTGAATGACATGTTTTAATTGTAATTAAAGATGAACTAGAATCAGAACATAAGAATGCAATTGCAATAATTTCACCAGTGTAAATTGACAGATTATCTGTGATTGTTTTACTGGACGCAGCAGATCTGACTGCGGCCCAAAACCTCCAGCGGCTCCGGAAGGCCTCTGTGTGTCCCAGCAAACTGAAATAGGTTCTAAGAACATTGTTCTAACGTTCCATTTATGTTTATAAACTATTTCGGAATGTTCTCTCAAGATCTGTTTTTTTAACTTGTTTTTTTAAAATTCTCGGTTATGTGAATGATAAAAATAACATTGGAATATTATATTGTTTGTTTTGCAACATTATAAAACTGTTATTTTGCATTGTTCAGACTGTCAGTTTAATCTGACTTTTGTGCATATCTGATTGGAATCCGATCATGTTTAGCCAGTGTGAACAGAAATAAATCCCATGTTACCATTAGGAGTCTTTTATCAGGTCTCTGGGGCTGGGCTCGCAGGATGGCTTTTTATTCTGAGCTTATTAAACCGAGGTCTTGACTTTCTGTGGTTATATGAAAAACCCAGGATGTCTTTCGAACAGAGTAGACGTGTGAAGCTCAGCATCCTGGCAAATTTGCCCATTGGCCTCTGAGCATCATGACCTCCTAATCATCCCCTTATATCTACTGATGGGCTTCATCACTCTTTGTCCTCTCCTCCAGTAAGCTGCTGTGTTTTGGGTGTTCTGGAGCACTATGGCTGCCGTCTCGTCGTCCAGGTGATGCTGCTCGCTGATGAGGAGATCCAACCTCACAATGTAAAGCGCTTTGAGTGTCTAGAATAGCACTATATACATGTAACAAATTAATATTATTATTGTGAAGAGCAGTAATAAATTGTTCATTTGTGTAAAATCTAGCTCATTGGTGTAAATACAGTTAATATGTTGTCTTATGGACTATAAATGAGCATCTGTCATGTCAAACAGCTTATTCAGGGCAGCACTGAACAAACAAAAAAAACAGGACATTATTTTTAATCTTTTAAAGAAATTCAAAGTTGATAAACTTCACTTTCTAGTTAAAAATTGCTTTGTATTTGAAAATGATTTCTATTCTACTTCCTAGCATAATTCAAATTCATTAATTGTTTAGTAATTTAAAGGTGTTCTCAGTTAATTTTATTGATGCACAACACTGACTTGAACAGAACAGACACTGTAAAGACTCACCACACACTGCACTCTCAGTGTGTGTGTGTGTGTGTTTGGTGTGATAGACTACAGGAGCAGGAATGAGGAAGCTGTTTTACAGACTCGCCTCAAACCCTTTACCACGTGACTCAACACGAACCATGAAACAGAATCACGTGTGGTTCAGGAAAAGAGAAACTGAAGTGTAGTTGAGCTGTTGTGTGTTTGTGTCTCTGTATTCATGCAGTAAAATGGCAGGAGCTAGAGTTTCTCAGGATGAGTTCTTGTGTGCAGTGTGTCTGGATCTCCTGAAGGATCCAGTGACCATCCAGTGTGGACATAGTTACTGTAAGAGCTGTATTACAGACTGCTTGAATGAGGAGGATGAGAAGAGAGTCTACAGCTGTCCTCAGTGCAGACAGACCTTCAGTCCAAGACCTGCTTTAGCTAGAAACACCATGCTGGCTGAAGTGGTGGAGAAACTGAAGAAGACCAAACTCTTTGCTGACTGTTACGCTGGAGCTGGAGATGTGCAGTGTGAAGTCTGTTCTGGAAGAAAATACAAAGCCGTTAAGTCCTGTCTGGTGTGTCTGGAATCTTACTGTCAAACTCATTTTGACCGTCATGAGGAGTTTCATTCACGTAAGCCACACAAAGTGACTGATGCCACTGGACGACTGCAGGAGATGATCTGCCAGAAACATGAGAAGCTCCTCGAGGTTTTCTGTCGCACTGACCAGAAATGTATATGTATGATGTGTACGATTATTGAACATAAAAACCATGACACTGTATCAGCTGCAGACCAGAGGACAGAGAAACGGGTATTTAAAACTACCGATCAAGTTTATACTCAGTGCAGTGATCCAACAGTATGTTTGATTTAGTGCCAGTAGTTTTCTGTGAGATTTATTATCATCTGTTTGTCCTCCAGCACCAGCTGAAGGAGACACAGAAGTCGTTCCAGCAGAGAATCCATCAGAGAGAGAAAGATCTTCAGCAGCTGAGAGAGGCTGTGGAGTCTCATAAGGTGAGTCTGGAGAAGAAGAGATGTTTGTCTCCGTCTCAGTTCAGACTCACTGAAGCCTGAGTCACTGTGTGTCCTAACAGCGCTCTGCACAGACAGCAGTGGAGGACAGTGAGAGGATCTTTACTGAGCTCATCCGCTCCATTGAGAGAAGCCGCTCTGAGCTGATACGGCTGATCAGAGATCAGGAAAAGACTGCAGTGAGTCGAGCTGAAGGACGAGTGGAGCGACTGGAGCAGGAGATCAATGATTTGAGGAGGAGAGACGCTGAGCTGGAGCAGCTGGAGGACACACAGGATCACATCCAGTTCCTGCAGGTAACACAGATCTAGAAGAACAGGATCATAGTGGACTTGAGCAGATCCTGCTGTGACAGAGATTCATTTCATGAGTGTCTTATTATATAATCATCAGTCAGACTCTCATCTGATCATCTTCTTCTGAAAGAGACAAATGGCTTTCAGCTCTGGAAATCTCTTAGGAATCATTTCTCTGAGCTCTTTCTTCTGGAAGATATATTTAGCTGTCAAACACCACTAGCGTCACCAACAGTTCAAAACTTCACTAACATTTAAACTTTTTACCTAATTTTTCCTTCTGATTTATTACATCATGGTGAAATCTGTGAACTCAATAATACCGATTCTGAGTAACATTCATCAAAATTAGATCAGGTGATCTTCAAACATGATAAAATAGATTTGTATTTGCCTGTAAAGCCCGAGACACACTGCATGATTTTCGGCTGTCCCAGACGAAAGACTGGCATCGTGAAACAATTGTGGCAATTTTTGTGATCGTGGCTCCTAATCCGTGGTCCTGTGTCTATAGTGAGAGATCACAGAAATTGCCACGATTGTTTCACAATGCCAGTCTTTCGTCTGTGACAGCCGAAAATCATCTCGGGCTTAACACATTGATGAATTTGACCATGAAGACGCCAAACATGAAGTAAGGTTGTATATTAGCAATGCTACAACATATTGAAACCAAACCTGAGTCTTAAGGGTCCTTGTGAAGCTTCAGTGTCTCTAACCACTCTAATGTTATAAATAATGGTCAATCTAATCGTAGCCTTTGAGCTAATTTTCCTGAGCAAATCTACTCAACCCTACAATGAGACTCCATTGATGTGTTTGAGCTGTTAGATGGACATTTATGTTTTTAGCAGATGTTTTATCATCCAAACTATTTCCTAGAAGGTTCACATATAGTGTAAGGGGCAAATACTAGAATCTATAGTTCTAATGTAATATAATAAATATGAGAAGACTGAAGCTGATGCTGTGAAATTGCTGGATTGAGGTGAGTTACTAAAGATCAGTCGAGTCAACAAGAGCCGCACAAATCTGATGTTGGTGCAGGTTATTGGGTGAAGTGTGGAGCTGATGAGTTTTGATTTCTGTTTTCTGTAGAGTTTCCAGTCTCTCTCATCACCTCCTGAATCTACAGATGATCCCATCATTCCCTTCAGTTCTCTCTTCTCTTTTGATGCTCTGAGAGAATCTGTCCATCAGCTGAGAGACAAACTGGAGGATTTCTGCAAAGAGGAGCTCAAGAAGATCTCAGACAGAGGTAAAGTCCTGGAGATTCATCTGCTCTCAGAAACCAGTCCATCATTATCTCATATCATGGAGAACATCATATTAGAAATGTGTTAGGAATGGATGCAGGATCATGAGAATCACACTGTTCATGTCTGTTGATTTCCACAGTCACATTCACCAACATTGTTCCCAGAACCAGGAACGACTTCCTACAATGTAAGTCAGTAAGAAAACAAGTAGAAAAACTCACTGAGAGTGTTCATGCTCTTCCTGTAGAAGGTGAAAGAATAGTTTTATAATTGATGTAAATGATGATTTGCACAGGATATCTGTTCATCTGAGACACTGATGATACACTGAACGTGAAGAGTTGAGCTACATGAAAAGATTAAACTGATTCATAATTCCTTATTCTGATTTGTTTTATCTCCATCAGATTCCCATCAGCTCACTCTGGATCTGAACACAGTGAATAAACGCCTCTGTCTGTCTGAGAGCAACAGAGTGATTACTGACACTTACACAGATCACCAGTATCCTGATCATCCAGACAGATTTGATTATTATTTTCAGGTGTTGTGTAGAGAGAGTGTGTGTGGACGCTGTTACTGGGAGATTGAGTGGAGTGGAAATACTAATGTGCGTATATCAGTGTCATATAAAAGCATCAGCAGGAAGGGATATGGTGATGAGTGTTTGTTTGGAAATAATAATCAGTCCTGGAGTTTGTTCTGCTCTCGCTCCAGTTACTCATTCAGACACAATAATATAGAGACTCGTCTCCCTGTGAAGCACATCAGCAGCAGAATAGGAGTGTTTGTGGATCACAGTGCAGGAACTCTGTCCTTCTACAGCGTTTCTGACACAATGAGCCTCATCCACACAGTCCAGACCACATTCACTCAGCCGCTCTATCCTGGGATTAAGGTTTATTCTTCTGGATCATCAGTGAAACTGTGTTGATGAATCAGAAGAGACTGATGAGAGATTCTACCCATAATGCTTTGAGCTGCATGATAAATCAGTGACAGTGAGATGTTATAGAGTCTCTTCATGACATTGATACTGCAGCTGAACTTCTGTCAGTGAAATAACATGTCAGGATAAATGTGTAATAAATCCTCATATACAGGTGCATCTAAAACAATTTGAATATCGTGAAAAAGTTAATTTTGATGATTAGAGCTTACAGCTCATGAAAGTCAAAAATCCAGTATCTCAAAATATTAGAATATTTATATTTGAGTATCATTAAATGACCATCCCTACAGTATAAATTCCATGTATCTCTTGTTCTTTGAAACCACAATAATGGGGAAGACTTGCTGACTTGCAATGGTCCAGAAGACGATCATTGACACCCTCCACAAACATTCATTGCCAAAGAAGCTGACTGTTCACAGAGTGCTGTATCAAAGCATATTAAATGCAACTTTGACTGGAAGGAAGAAATTGGGTAGGAAAGGTGCACAAGCAACAGGGATGATCTTGAGAATACTGTCAAGCAAAGCCGATTCAAAGACTTGGGAGAGCTTCACTGAAGCTGGAGTCGGTGCATTGAGAGTCACCACACAATCAGACGTCTTCAGGAAAACTTCTGAAACAGAAACAGTGTCAGAAGCATCTCACCTGGGCTACGGAGAAAAAGAACTGGACTGTTGCTCAGTGCTTCAAAGTCCTCTTTTCAGATAAAAGTAAATTTTGCATTTCATTTGGAGATCAAGGTCTGGAGGAAGACTGGAGAGGCACTGAACCCAAGCTGCTTGAAGTCCTGTGTGAAGTTTCTGAAGTCAGAGATGAGTTGGGTGCCGTGACGTCTGCTGTTGTTGGTCCTTTGTGTTTGATCAAGTCCAAAGTCAATGCAGCCGTCTACCAGGAGATTTTGGAGCACTTTATGCTTCCATCTGCTGACAAGCTTTATGGAGATGCTGATTTCCTTTTCCAGCAGGACTTTAGCACCTGCCCACATTGACCATGATATTACTGTTCTATGATTGGCCCCTCCCACATGTCTGACCTGAAGCCCATAGGGAATCTATGGGTATTTTCAGAGAAACATGAAACATGGAGATGCCCCAACAATACAGATGAGCTTAAAGCTCAGTAGTGCCTCACAGTGCCACAGGCGGATACTTCCATGCTTCATACCTCACCTGATTGCTGGAGTTTGTGCAAAATGCCCCCGACCAATGTATTGATGTGATAAATGACATAATTTTAAACAGTCTTACAACTTGAACTTTTCTGTTTTCAATCCTTTTTTGATCGATCGAGAATATTTCTACGAGTTTGAGATGCGGTTTTTTGACGTTACCCCATGACTGAAGCAACTATCGATCAATTAAAAAAGAAAACTTTTTTAATGTTTACTGTACATTGTAATAAATCTAAATATAAAATTTTCACATTCTTGAAATACGTTTACAGAAAGAACATGCACTTTTTAAACGATTGTTTTTGGAGATGCAAGACATAAGATCAGTTTGTGTGTGAGTCCTGCTGAGTGGCCATGTGTTTCTGTGCTTTTCTCAACTTCTATTTGTCTTGAAATCTGTCATTTAGGTTTTACTGTAGTGGTACAATTTGTATTATTACTATCAAATGCTTTTTAATTTCAAATGATCACACAGTCAATAAATAATTTTCATTATTCACCTTATGTAGCTGCGTCCCTTTTCAGTGTTTTGTGTTCTTCTGTCTTCTGTCACCTTTATTTATATAGTGCTTTTTACAATATAGATTGTGTCAAAGCAGCTTTAACAGTATAACCGGAAAATATTTTAATACAAAAGGACAGGTAGTAACACTCAAGTTTTAATCAGTTCATAACAAATCATTTGATTCAGACACGTTCCAAGTGTCACCTCAATGTTTTTGCCAACACTAACACAAAAATGCCCTCCTTTTGCCCGTTTGCACCATGTTCAAATTCAGACACAAATGGCACAAATCAAATTAAAGGGAGAGTTCATCCCAAAATGAAAATTCTGTAATAATTGACTCACC